>JAZGTJ010000966.1:0-67346 GCA_036877575.1 Botia almorhae
CAAATCTCCAACTCCATTTGCAGAAATGCAGCCCCAAACGTTCAAGGAACCTCCACCATGCTTCACTGTTGCCTGCAGACACTCATTATTGTACTGCTCTCCAGCCCTTCGACAAACAAACTGCCTTCTGCTACAGCCAAATATTTCAAATTTTGACTCATCAGCCCAGAGCACCTGCTGCCATTTTTCTGCACCCCAGTTCCTATGTTTTTGTGCATACTTGAGACGCTTAGCCTTGTTCCCTCGTCGGAGGTATGGCTTTTTGGCTGCAACTCTTCTATGAAGACCACTTCTGGCCAGACTTCTCCGGACAGTAGATGGGTGTACCTGGGTCCCACTGGTTTCTGCTGGTTCTGAGCTGATGGCACTGCTGGACATCTTCCGAGTTTGAAGGGTAATAAGCTTGATGTGTCTTTCATCTGCTGCACTAAGTTTCCTTGGCCGACCACTGTGTCTACGATCCTCAACGTTGCCAGTTTCTTTGTGCTACTTCACTTGCCATGACATGAACTGTCTTTCACAACCTCACTTTGGTAGCAGAGTTTGGCTGTTCCTCACCCAGTTTAAGACTCCTACACAGCTGTTTCTGTTTCAGTTCATGACTGGGTTTCAACCTACGTGTGACATTGATGATCATTATCATCATCATTAGCACCTGTTTGGTATAATTGGTTGATCATACACCTGACTATAATCCTACAAAATCCCTGACTTTGTGTAAGTGCAAATATTGATTTGATTTAGATTTTTCTTTTGTTCGCTCACTTTGCATTTTGTAAATTGACAAAAAAAACAATCATTATTTATATTTCTGAAAGCATTCTTTGTTTACAGCATTTTTTCACACCTGCCTAAAACTTCTGCACAGTACTGTAGATGTGATATTGGTCTCATAATGGACTTTTGTTTGTTAGGTGTTCAGACGTTTAGAAGCAGACCTTGGTGTCACAGTTCAAGAGCTGTTCGTTCCTCAGCTCAAGTACTCCTTTCAGATCTGGGGAACTATGATGTCTTTACCTGGCAAGGATGGAAAAGTGAGTGTTTCTGCCTACCTGCAATAATTAAACCGGTCAGACTGGTTATTTCATTAAAGGTTCGTTAAAGGCATTGTGGTAGTTGTCAGCATGTTTATTTATGACATGGTTTAACTGTTTTTTATTTTCAGCCTCCCACCACCTTTGCTGAACTGATGAGTGAAGGCGGGAAGAAGGTGTGGCCGGTCTGGGAGCTGTTTAAATGGTTCCTGGGGTTCTCCTCTCACACCCTGGCAGCAATAGGTGTGTGTGAGAGCAAATGACTGTTAACTTTTAAGCCGGAACACACCAGACAGACGCTGACAAACTAGCACAGACGAAAGCAGACGATGTGGTCAGCTCACATCGGGTCTGGGTCTAAAGTTGCCGCTAAATTAGCCAACGGTTGTCACCTGATGGCCAAGTAGCACGTCTGTTCTGTGCCTGTGAGAGGAAATAACCTTCTGTACCAGCAGGTGGCAGTAGTTGTATTCATTACTCAAAACAAAAAGTGACTGCAGTGATATAAAACATAAAACAGCGCTTGCTTACCAGTTTTACACACATCTTGCTCACCACAGACTGATTGATGTACTTGCCTCATTCCAGACAGCCATATCTTTTAAAATTATTCATGGATTGGAATGAGAAATGGAGAATAAATGTGCATAAACTTCAGTTGACGGTGTGGAATCAGTTAAAGCTCAAAAACTGGCCTACAACCGACCGTTGGCTTGTATTTCTTTTGGTACAATTAAATTACCGGGGGCTGCCAAGCTCTGTGGATCTTTGGATACCAGAATTGTATTATTTGTTTGGGTGAATTGTCGCATTAGCTGTTCATGTGACTGGTTTAACATTGTTGAATTCCTCAGTCCCTCTCCTCATGTAACTCTCAAATTCTGATTGCCATTCAAAGTTCGTGCTTGCCAAAATGCTTGCTGTATCTTCTTGTTATGGGTCTTGCCAGTTATATTCAACACTCTAAAGATGCATTTTCATAGACGGTGTAATAATTCTCATTTTCTTTCTTTCTCAGGTCTGGCTTTAGTTGAGATGTTCCAGAGTTCTCATCCATCTCCATTCATTGTACAGCAGAAGGACAGCCTGCAGAAGGAGCTGGAGAAGTTACTGGGCACAGACGGTGTGCTGCTGTACCCTTCTCATCCCCACATTGCCCCCAAACACCACCACCCAATCTTCACCCCTTTTAACTTTTCCTACACTGGTAGGTTGAGATTTCAATGCATCCAGGAAAATGTAAGAGCAGAAACTTTAATCAATAAAAAAACAGCCAAACAACCAATTTTTTTATGAATTGCTATTTTAAGAATACTAATTTAAAAGCGACATTAAGTAAACAAACAATGCTGAAACAGTGCATATGCAAATTTCCCTCTAAAAATCATTTTGCTGATCAATTGAATGTAAGTTTGCAAGTGTGGGTTATAATAGCACATAGTGCTTATGACTATGAAAGATTTGTTGGTAATACATCAGAATTTACACAGCAGGGCTGTGTACGTCAGTATGTGTGTAAATATTTATTTGAATGTTTTACAACACAAACTGTATATTAAGATGAAAAGTTAGTTGCCTAACCATCAGTGTTCAGAGTCAATGCATGAAACCTGAGACCACCAGATTTATCACAACACAACCCAGTTGTGTTGTAATTAAGAAACACCATCCTCACTATTTAATTTCTGTCGCAGGTATCTTTAATATCCTGGGTCTACCAGTGACCCAGTGTCCATTAGGCCTGAGTTCAGAGGGGTTGCCCTTGGGTGTCCAAATTGTGGCAGGAAAATTACAGGACCGTCTTTCTTTGGCTACTGCCCTCTACCTGGAGAAAGCTTTTGGTGGCTGGAGGGACCCAGGCAAGACCGCAATCAAACCCTAATCCACCTTATGCAACCACATATACCATAACCATCGCAGCACATACATACCTCACAAAACATATGTAAACATCCAAAGCTTAGTGACCATCCTTCTGTGCATTTCACTGTAACCATCATGTTTTGTGTTTATGTTCATCCTGCTATTAACTTGGTATTATATTTTAGTTTTGGGACATTTTATCATAGAAAGTAAATGAATAATAGATCCAGGAAATAAATTTGTCTGCGAAAGCCAATTACATGAGAGAGCTAATAACTTTATAACTGAGAAATAATGTAAGTAATTTCATAATAACCTCCATAAATGTATGTATTTATTTTCATGCACTAAAACAAACATGTTTGATCAGATATTTGTTCTGTTTACTGCTTTTACCTAAAAGACATTCAATAATTAACTCAAATAATTCATTTAAGTAATCTTATTGTTGTAATAGCAGGAGAAGTTCTGTATTATTGAAAAATGCAAAGCAGTCTTATTTATGAGTAATTACAGTTTAAATGCTGGCTATTGACATACCTTTTCTTACCATTTGTCTTAGCATTTTTTTGTGCTTTTATTTTGTAATTGTTTAAAAGTTCCTCAGTTGTAGAACAGTGCAAAAAAGCATGTCTAACATTTTGTAATAATGTTAAATGATAAATACGTTAAATAAGCAGTAAATACATTAAATGCACTGTGTTGGGGTGGATCTATGACATAAATATATTTTGTGTAACTATTCATTTTTAACTACAGCTAAACAGCTTTTGTTCCTGATAACCTTGTATGCGTTTTTTTTAAGTTAGCTTTGCAAGCAGGTGGTTTCAAGCATCTTGAAGATGCATCTTGTGCATTAATTTGTGTCTACATAATTCTGAGACTTGATAAATGCGATATTTTATTCAAAGAACTGCAGATTTTACTGATCAACTAAATAATGGAACATGCTGTTGTTTCCATATTCTGTTTGATCTGATCTACTGTAAACAGGTCAGAGACTGCAGCCACAGCTGCTTCACTCCTGATAAATGACAATGGAACGCCTCCCTGATTACCACTTTAAAACTACGTATTTATCATATATATACATTATAACTAGCCTAACTTAAAGCTGTTGATTATATCTGTACTGTGAGTCAAAGTGAGGTGAGGTAACATGGTATGTTAAAGGAATAAACCCACCCAAAACTGATATTTTACCCATAAGTTACTCACCCTTAAGGCATCCTAGGGGTGTGTGCCTTTATTCGGCTGAACAGAATCAGAGTTAAATAATATCCCGGCTCCTCTCAGCTTTATAAAGGCAGTTAACAGACCGTGATTTTGAAGCCCAAAAAAGTGCATCCATCGATCATTAAAGTAATTCATATGACTTCAGGGGGTTAATAAATGTCTTCTGAAGTGAAACAATACCCCAAGGATGCTTTGTATGTAACTACGGCCAATTTTCATTTTTGGGTAGAATATTCCTGTAAGACAAATGTCTCCAGTTAAACCACATGATATTCCAGATATCAGAAATATACAGAAAATATACAGATATTACAGAAAACATCTTTAAGCAGTTTCATGAAGATGCTCATAAGGACAATTTAAATGGTGTAAATCACATTTTACAAACAAATGTCAGAAAGAAGGGAAGGGAATGCCGCCATGTCTACTGAGAAACCCGAGTAATCAATACTGTGCTGTCATTAAGAAATCACACCACAAGGTGGCATCATTTTCACACTGTTATATGTCTATATTACTGGAAACGTTCCAGTGCATTTTCAAACATTTTAATCTAGGCAAGTTATAAAACTCAGATGATCATTTCAATGCAATTTAAAAATATTTTAGGTATCATTTTTAAAATAAACATGGTGAATTTTAAATCTCTTTATATTTTGGTTGATTTCTGCATTGTAAGTACGTTCTCTACCCTCATTCTAATGTTGGTGAATCTGAGTTATTTTATACAACACTTACAAATACACCTTTATAAAGCCTCTTACCATATATGGTTCATGTTTTTTTAACAGTCTGTTTCTTCGGCCACCAGCACTACGTTAGACGATTAGTAAATGAGACCTTACTAAAACTATATATAAAAATCACTAAATGAATGTCGGGTATAATTAATATGTAATCAGATGAACTAATCAGATGCGACACCATTTTGTTCTTGGGAATTCCCACCACTGTTAAATGGAAAACATCTAAATGTTTAAAAACATAAATTTGGTGTTTTACAATGCTCTGACCAGGAAAAAAACCATATGACCATCTTATTAAACTATAATGCGCATCAGTGGAAATTTTCAGTGGAAATCATGTGACCTTCTAGCGGACGTGAACTGAAGGTCTTCTTTTCAAATGACGGAGACACAAACACCTGGAATCTCTAAATAGCTACTGGCCTGGATAAAGGAGGCGGGAGTGGCGGTGTTTCGTATCTCTGGCAACACAAACACAGGGACTTCAAAGAGCAAGGGCTAATTATCACAGATCCAATTATAACACACTCATTACTGATCTCATGCACTATACATTAGTGCTCAAAGAAAATAATTAACATATGATTGAATGGGATGGAATCACAAAACAGGCTGAGTGAACTGAACGGCTGTCAAAAGAACATGAAAAAGCAACAGCATATTTCATTAGATCAGAGAATTACCCAAACATATGTGCGCACTTTGTGTGGACGCACATTAAAAACTAGGTCTATTTTGTGTCACGTAATGGTGTTTTGAACCCTGTTGACTATTATTTCAATATTATACATTTTTTGCTGACCATTAAAATTGTTACCACAAAAATAAATTCTCATTTAAATAATAGCCATTTTTAACATTTTTAATTGTGCTCGGTGGTTAAATAGTCATGTTTTCAGTGCTTTTGAAAAAAAAAAACTAGACTTTAAATTTACAATGTTCAAAAATAGCCAGGTGCCATTTAAAGCCAGGTGCCATGCTTGGAGTATAGTTATTTATTTACTGCATAGTTAGCACAAACAAAGACGTGTTTACATCAATACATTGAAAAATAAGGCAGCGCTGCAGTCACCATTCCTCCCATGTAAGCCTCGATAGCACTTATAAAACTCCAATCACAAAACAATAATAACTGAAATGCTTTAACTACATTTATGCGTAACTACAACTAACCCTCACCTGCGCTATATGTTTAGTTCTAGTCAGTTAACGAGGAGGGCATGTAATACACTTTATTACATAAAATATGGATTATTTTAATGTCAATTAAAAAAACAGTTTTCATCCTTCTTTTTTCTAAAATATTATTTATATTTCGACCACGTGCGTTTATTAAATAGTCGACAGGCAAAAGCTGCAACGTAGTGTAGCAAGCACGTCGATTGTATTGTCCTCCGGTGCTTTGAATGGGCTGGGCTTTGTATGAAGCGCCGCTCTAAACTATTCGCTCGATTCAGAGAGCAGCTGGAGAAGGTGGTCTGTTTTTGGGCGAGAGCTTGCGAGGAAGGTTTGATCTCTGAACCCGAAGCAACCGTAAAGCGAAAGAATGATCATCGTTATTGAAGATCAGGTAAGAGCGTCGCTTTAATGCGCCATTTTCTCGTTTATAACTTTATTTGGGACCGAACGAGCCACATACGTGCGCTAACGGCGGACACGTTTTGCTGACTAACTGCACGGAAGCCTGTAGCTTCCCGGTAAGCCCTTTGTGATCAAGTTAGTAAAAAAAGATTAACAGGTGTGTGCGAGGTTTAGCGATGCAGTAGCAACTCGAGAAATTATATAATACACCAGTTCGGTTTAAGATTGATGCTTTGGTGAAGTTAAGTTAGTGACATAGCCGGTCCGCTAACCGGTTTACATATGCAAATGTTTACCGGTCATCATGTGGCAAACAACGTCAAACCCCCCAATACATATTTAAATAAAAAATAATAAAGAAAGAAACAACACATTAAACTCTATCTTCGGATTTGGATCACAACAGTTTTGTTGTACAATCATGACACGCGGTGATTCAGCTGCAGCTCGCGTAGTTGAAACCGCTTCACGTTACGTAATTTGCGGAAAACCGTACAAACACAATGTGGTCTCAACCTAAAGGTTAAAAGGGATGTGTTCTCATTTATAAAGTTCAGACTACAGAAATATCATATGTCACGTATTTGACCTCGATGGTCGAGGCCTGATGGGACATAAAGCGCGCCATCGCGTCACGTGGCTTGAACGCTTTGCAATTCTCTGCACTGCGCGTATGATCATCGTATGACTGCAGTAACTGAGGCAGAGCTTTACGCGTCGTTTTCAAGCGGCAACGCGTGGCTTACCGTGCATTTGTTTGCATTGAACGGGGTGAACGCGTCAAACGCCCAGTTGTGTGACGCTGTAAATAATGTAATCGCAAAATAAAACATGGGCTGTCCTTAAAACACAAACAGAAATATATATAAATAATTCCCTTAATTAAAAATATTAATGTTTTCGGGTGCCTTCCAGCTTAATCTACTGCATTGTTGTATATTTTTAACTGTGTTGCCTTCAATTAAATTTGTGTCTTATTTATATTAAGAATGATAACGGAAAGTAATGTCCATCTCCTGACGTGTATTTGCAGGAAGGCTTTGACAAAGCTCTGGCAGAGGCAGGTGAGAAGCTTGTAGTGGTTGACTTCACAGCCACATGGTGTGGGCCTTGTCAGAGCATTGCCCCCTTCTTCAAGGTACGTAATCATTCACTTAGTCATAGTGAAAATTCTATGTTTTATGTAGTTGTATCGGCGGTGGAAATGTTGTTATTTTGCATCGGAGTGTTATTTAATGGCACTGTTACGAGAGCTGCCATTTTAGCGTCAGAATGTCTGAATCATGGTGTTCAATGGTTCATTGTAATTGAATCTGATGCTTCATTTCCTCATTGTTTTTCTTCTCTGCTAGGGTCTGTCTGAAAACCCTGCCAATGCTAACGTGGTCTTCCTAAAAGTAGACGTAGATGATGCACAGGTGAGTTTACTGTTTCTGCCATACAGCAAACTCACAACTTTCTGTATCTCAGTTGCCCTTCAGACCCAGTGGAAAAGCATCGGTCAGATCTAAAATAAAACGTAAATACAATCGCGGCTAATTTATTAGCCAAATAAAGTGGTTTATCTTCGATACATTGTTATCATGGACGTGCTTGAAGTTTGTTGCTTTATTTGGATGGTTTTCTATGACGAAAGATACATTTTCTCCATGGAATTATGTAGTTACGGCGTTTCCCAGTACAGGATAATGTTGGAGTTCCACATGTTCCTGGGTTAGCATCCTCACATTCATTCAGTCGAATGAGTGAGTAGGCTACACAGGAAAGCATTATTAGAAATAATGCTTTAAAAAAATGTTTTTCTACTAATGTTTTTTTGTGTGAGTTCAGTCTTGAGCTAAACACAGTTTCTGCAGATGTACCCTGGCCTTGTGGAGAAACATCTAGCTATAAGGTTCAGTCACAAACATCATCCATCACAATTGTATGTTTTAGTCAACATGGATAGGGCCGCCCACCCTTGTAATACATAATCACTGTGGCAAAGTAAGGGGAGTATCTTAGCATTGCAGTGATGAAGTATGATCACAAAAATCAGACCATCCCAATCCCACGTGGTCACTTCAGGTTAGTGTTGTAAACCACTTTAAGCAAAAAGCATCTTCCAAATGCCACAAACCTTTATGAGAACCGTTCTATAAAGCCAAATATTTTGTATTATAATATATATTTTTAATTCATTTATTTACGGTGCTAATTTATAAGGTGTGATAAATTTGTGTTGATTAGATTAGATCAATACAAATGTGTGTCTGTGTTTTGGCATATTTTGGGGAATTAATTTTTGGACCTCCATTAGAGGGCAGTAAAGTTCAGCGTATGAAATGCTGCTGTTCCATTCCAAATGTACCTTGAATATTTTCCTTTGCGTGTTTCTTGTGCATTGTTTTTTCGTAGTTTTCTCATTCTTATGGTCCATGACTTCTGCAATGGTCTACGAGAATTTCTACAGTTCTATAATTTCATGGGTTTTTTGTCATCATACAGCTCATAAACCAGTCTAAGCTGAAAATAAGTATCAGCATCAGTATCAGCAATACTGAAGTGTTGTGTTTTATATTTCTCCTCTGCAGGATGTCGCCCAGTCGTGCGAGATCAAATGTATGCCAACATTCCACTTCTATAAGAACGGAAAGAAGGTTTGTCCTGTTTCCTCAGTGCTGCATAAACCTCTAGTTGTCAAGACGTTTCTATCAATACACATTTGATTTCCTTTTCCTTTCCACTCGTTATCTTGATAATTTAATTGCCTGTTTTGTGCTGTAGGTGGATGACTTTTCTGGGTCCAACCAGGCTAAACTGGAGGAGATAATGAATACCCATAAATAAATGGGGCCTGATAAGACACCCTCATAATTGTTTCCTGTGCGCCCAAGTTTACTAACAGTAACATCCTCTTGATTTGCTGTTCATGAATTGGCTTTCATTTTCGAATCATTTGACTACGATTTTAGCTTGTAAAATCTGCAGTATCCCGTCATGTAAAATTCCATCATTAATGATTACCTCTATCTGTATGTACCTGTGTATTGACTTTTTTTGGGAATCAAGATCAATAAATGAATACAATTCCAAACAAAATTGTATTTGTGACTCATAAGACCATGACTCTCCACATTATCTTAAACTGTATCTTCTGAAATAATATTTTTGTAAAGTTTTTTATATGAAACGTGGATTTTTCATGTTTTCATCTCCCTTGTGTTGACTTGATGTATCTTTACGAGGCACATAAAGTAAATATCAGGGCTAGTAGTCTGTGTTCAAACCTCACTTGGACTGGTCTTAAAATTCCTAAAGTCTCTTGAGCTTTTAATGTTTCCGTTGTGTATTCCAGTGTTGTCAAGGTTACCTCAGTCTGTTGCTGCTTGTGGCTGAATGAACTGAAACGGCTCATGCATACATTCTAATCTGATATGTTGCCTTCAGACTGATGGCATATAATGGGTTGCATAGGCCAATGCAAATTATAATACAAATTCAAAATATTGATGATACTAGCGGCTTTGTGGTTCAAACTCAACTAGTAATCACGCATTGTTTTCGATGCACTATCAAAACGTTGCTTATGTGCAAAGAACTTAATTCCACATTGCTTTACATGGGTCCCGATTCATGTACATATATCGCAATAATTGTGCTGCTAAAGCTTTAGAGATTTGTCTCCTCAACAACCTTTGTCAAGGAGTCGTTTTGATAGCATAAACCAGATTACATCTAGGTCTAAATAGTTTGAAGCTGGTTGTCAGCCCTACAAAACATAGTTGTGGTCTGGTTTTGTCTGTATCGATGATCATGGTCTAGATGGGGGTTTAGCTTCAAGTAGGGTTTACCATAAAAGACGCGTGTTTGTAACTGGTTTTCATGCATGCTGTTGTGTCTACATTTCTGTAGAATGAGCCCAGTCTTCATTCCTTTCCCCAATTTTTAAGACAGCACAGAAGAGTTCAGGTTAGTTTAATCTGTACAGTTTAGTGTATTTTACAATACATATAGTTTCAAAGCAGCTTTACAGTAAATAGTGTCAAAACCCCTGTGAGGAAGCTCAAGTCAACCGCAGCAAAGATAAAGACAATTAAATGAGGATGGAAACTTCCTCTTGTTTGGGAGAATCCAGACTAAACAAGAGGGCCCATCGTCATCTGGTGTAATGCATATGTAAATGTACTTATACAACTTATTTGTAGTTACGTATGTATATTATTAAGTTTATGTGCAACCAATGGGTGACGCTCAGAATGTTACTTTCTCTTTGGTATTTCTGTACTTAGTGTAGAAAAGATAAGGGAACGACAATTAACCAAAAAATGAAGGAAAGTGACATTTGTTATCTGACTCCAAACACAATTGTGTAATTATTATGAATGCCACCATGCTTGTGAATGTAAGTGTAAAACAACATTGAGATCAGATATATGATATTGCTGGGCCACGTTTACAAATAGTTTTAGCTTTTACACTCCTCACCTCTAGATTATGACTTTTATTTGCACGTTGTCTAACTTTGACTCATTAAAAATTTACATCTTAAAAAATGCTATTCTGCCATTTCTAACATTTCTGCACAAATTTAAAAGACTACATTTACATTTATTCATTTAGCAGGTGCTTTCATCTAAAGCGACTTACAAAAAGAAAGAGAGCATGAAACATTATGCCCTAGGAACCAACAAGCCTAGTCTACAAAGCTACAGTTAAGTGATGAACTAGTAGAAACAAAGCTACAGTTACAAGGGATGAACAGAAGATTTTTACACACGTGGTATGAGGTTGAACATCGGAGCGTTAGGGATTAGTCAGGTGTCTGCAAAACCCCCGATTATCTACATCAGGGATGATTTTAAATGATCCAACCCTAACAGAACTCATCTGAACAGTCCCAGGGGAAAACATAATTACAGGCAGGAGAATTCAATTGTGGCTGGACCAAACTCTGAAGAATGTAGATCTCCAGAAACAGGTCTGAGCACCTCTGATCTAGATTGATTTTCTTTTACATCGTTTAGGTTGGGGAATGTGCTGTACTATTCAGAACTAACAGGCTGTCAAAACTGTTGCCATTTATCTTTAATCTAGTCTAAGTTAATCTGCATTCCAGCTCTAATTGTGTCTGTTTGCGTAAGGCAGGTCATTTTGCAAGCTTTATTGTGAATGGTACTTTTACTTTTGTCCTGCTACTGTGTCATCCTGCTACTGTTTTGCACTAGGGTTTGATAGAACATAGACGATCTGTTGGATTAATTTTGTTAAAATGAGACTAAAAGGAGAAGGGTGAATTTTTAAATAAAAAAAACTTTAAAACTGAAACCAACTTAATACCTTGATTGTTATCATTCATTCTTACGCACCTGCCAGATCGAGATTTACTGGTTCTGTTGATATTTATCACAAGTAAAGAGTATAAATATACAGACGGAGACTGCAAATATGCCACACTACAAAATCTCCTCAAAGGTAATCATATTTTGTACTTATATTTTCTATTGACTTGGCACAGGGGACATTTAAATGGGGAAAACTATTAAAAAACTATTAAATTCTAACATTTTCAAACAAAATAAGAAAATGGAAATGTGAATCAGTTGTACTGCATTAGTTTTAATGTTAATCAGTTATTTCTCTTTAGTAAAGACAGTAAACATAAAAATTTCCTATTCTGACTAGTGTAGTTTAGTAACTTTAATCAAACAAACTAGACCTCACTAGTAATCGACAAAAAGCAAGCAAGCAGATGTGTGCTAGAGCAGGGTTTGTGTACACAGTATACAGTTGTACAGTTATACTGTATCGTATACAGTGTATACAGTATATACAATACTGCATACAGTTGCTTGATTTCCTTCATTTTACTTCTGAAGGATCATATCCTGCTCAAATCCACTTTGCTCACGCCTTTATTTTGGGTTTCAGTGTTTCTTGCACTGCATATTATAAATTGTAAATAGCAAAAAACAAGCACTTGGGTGATTCAACTGATGGATTTGATCTGCAGATTTGAGACATTGTTTTTAGTCATTATTATATTAAATATATTTTAATAATATAATATATATATATAATAAATAATATTTAATACTATATTTTCATATATTAGATATATTATACAATATTAAATATATTTTTTGAAAAAGGTTATGGTCAAAAAATGCCTAGATTACTATATGTAATTCAAAACGTTTGTAATAGTTTGATTCTTTAATTTTGTAAAAAGTTTGATTCTAAATGATTTAGAAAAAATCATGCCTCATTTCCATAATTCCCCCACAGATATTGTGAACTGTCATGGTTTCTGTGGTCGCTGTATTTCTGCTCTGGGGGGTTGTCTTTCAACCACCTCAGGCTGCAGCATTCAAAATCTTACCTGATGACGCCTCCCTTAATCATCAAGAAATCACTACGGCAGCCATTCTCCGCAAGATAACAGAAGTGTGCCGTGATGTAGCAGCTGCTAAGGGCAAAGACTTTACGCTACCTGTAAGAGACGTATTGTATGTTAAAGTGAAACAAAAAAAGCAGAGAATGTTGTTTATCAGATCAGACGTATTTGTTAAATATCTGGTAGATAACATCTTTTGTATTCATCCCAGAACATTGATTTTACATGTTTGTATGAGCCTTATTAGTGCTTGTCGGTGTAGTGTAGCGATAACTGTTGAATCATTCCTGTTCATTTTGATTTTGCAAAAACTTTACCGATCACATTTTCACCCAGTAAACAAGAAGTAAATGTGTCAGACTAAATTAAGTAGTGTTTCGACAGCCTCACAGATGGATTCAGAATGAAAGGATTTCCTAAAGTTATCCTAGCACATTAGACTACACTAGGATGAAAAAAGTAACATCATTTGTAACAAAATTTGTTTGAACAAAAATCACAAACTTTACATACAGAGAAACAAGCCCAAACCGTTGTAAACAAATGAACTTCGACATGAAAGAGGAAACTAGTTCTGTGGAAACACGGATATAATTTTCGTTCCCCTTTTGTTTGCAAGGCTTTTGTCTTAAAAGTGAAGCTCATAATATGTTACTTTCTCTTTGGTATCTCTGTACCTAGTGTAGAAAAGATAAGGGGACGACAATTAACAAAACGAATTTGACATTCGTTATCTGACTTCATGAGCATCTTTAGAGAACCTGTGCCGTTATTGGTTGATATGATTTTTGTGTATGCATGTTCTCCTCTTTATACAATTTAATTTGTGTAGTATTTAATTAAAACTGTTAAGATAAAATACATAACGAGCGGCTTACCTGCTTCTGACACGCTCAGCCGTTCCACGCCACTTTAATTTGCTTGTTCTGAACCGCGTGCGTGTGACGTCACACATCACACTCCATCACACTCATCACACATCACACTCCACCTGAGTCCGTTTCGCCCGATGTCTTTTTGTCTGATGCCTTTTAATCTGAGTCCGTTTCGCCTGATGCCTAATTGTACGAGACCTGACACCTGACGTTGTTTTTCCTGAGACGTGAAGCCTTTCAGTCTGAGGCACGATGCTGTTTTGTGCAGTGACTGAAGCCTTTTAGTCTGAGGAATGACGCCTTTTTATTGTATGACTGAGGTCTAAGGATGTCCTAAAATGTACACCGTACAATTGTTGAATTATTATAACTGTCACCATGCTTGTGTGTGAAACAAGTGTAAAACAACATTGAGATGAGATATCAATTATGATATTGCCAATGTGACATGTATATGTCAATGAACATGAGTTAATATTTTGACAAATCAACATGTTTATAGCAGTTCTCTACTGTGTGTGCCTGTATTTATTGGTTAATGTTTTGTTGATATTCTATATTTTTGGGATGTTGATACGCCCAGATTTCATTATTTTTTCTCTACTTTCCACTTCTCATTTCCAGGTTGACACTAAACTAACCGCAGCCAATGTTCAAAAAGCCTGCTCGAGTTCAAATTCTGCCCTTGCAAATGACACCAATTTTATGTTGACTATAGTTCTGATTTCCCTAAGCAATATAGCTGTGGACAGAAAACAGCTTAGTGAAGCGCATCATTTTGATAATGAGGCTTTCAGTGATGGCCGGGACCTCATCACTCAGGGCATAGCCAAAGTTAAAGTCAGTCTGAAAGAAGGAAACTTCTTATCAGCCCGAAAAAGCCTGGGGACTGTAGCTCATACATTACAGGTATGTTATAACTGGAAACCGTAGTATGCTTAAAAGTTCCTTTTATTTAAAACCAGCAGAAGTGCGGTTTCTGGGTAACCACAAATGTACTATGTTCTCAACATGGTAACCATACACAAATAGTAATGTGATAATACAAACGGTAATAAATCTGCCTAAAAAAGGTTACTACACTTTTACTATAATAAAACCATAATAAAATTTTTACGGGCAATACTTTTATGCAAGACTTATAGTATACATATTATCAAACAAATTGTATATTTTGTATAAATTTTAGATTATGTATCGCATGCCTAATGATAACATTACGAAAATGCAAAATGTTACGAACATTGATGGTTTTTAGTATTTATGTTTGAGTGAAAAAAATAGCATGTGGCAGTAATTGATAGCTGAATACTAAGAACAATATAGCAAATAAATTTGTTTTTGTGCACAGGATTTCTATAGCCACAGTAACTGGATAGAACTGGGATATTCTGCTCCTTATAGCACCCTGCTCAAACCAGACCTTCCTATCAATAACACAGCAGGTAAAGTAGTTGCTGTGTATTTCATTTATCTTTAAATTAATTATAACAACATATAAATACTTGTGTGAATTTTAGTTTTATCTTTTGGCTGTTACTTAGTACAGTGTACTATAGCATACAAAGGGGTGTTTATATAGTACAGTATACATTCCTGCTTATGTAATACATCTTTATATGTCTGTAATACATCTGTAATACATCTTATCATCTGTAATACAACAATAGTGCTCTAAACAGCAGCATATAGAGCTTGAGAAAAAATAAACCACAAGTCCTAAAGTCCACAACCATTAGTTTTCTTACCAATGTTGGTGTTACCAATGTCCACTTCAGACACCTGAAGAACTTAAGAAATAACACTAGTTTAAGGGTTCACAGGCTGGACGTGTGTCACTCATGATTTACTGTTTTACTGGTGTGCGGTAATTTACTGGTATAGTTTTAAAGACGCACTTCACTAGCAGTCTAAAAGATCCGGAACAGTAAATAAGACGGTTTAATTTAATTAGAATTAAAATGACAAAGAAAATTCATTTCAAATAAGTATAAAACAGACACCAATTTTGACACACTTTAAATATTGTGTAATCCCACACACGCTTACAAAACGATGATGATGATATGAATATCCACAGGCCCCAAAACAGCGACGTGCAAAAGCTGTGTTGACGACAACTGCACTGACAACATTCTCCCGGAGATCCTGCAGCAGAAGATATTAACATCTGGATATTTCAGCCTTTTATTGCCCTTCAAACCTGCGGGTAAGGAAGCATTAGCAGCGATGTGTTTAAAAGCTGCTAACATCTGATCGTTTAGCTGCACAACTAATAGTTGTGAAAACTTCTGTTCTTCTGACTGTACGTTTTTTGTTATCAATGAATAAATAAACTAACGTTTGTATTTAATTATTTATTACTTGCATTGCTGGTCCTCGGTTACTGAGAGGAAACGTGTAAACTACAGACCGTCGTGTAAGGGCAGGGGTGAAGTTCTTTGAATAGCCCTGCGCTAGGCCATAGCACTGACATGAATGTTTTTAATACAGTGGATACATGTATCTCTCCCAGGCAAATGTAGCCATGGTAGCGTCATAGATGGGAGCAGCTACATAAATCCCACTGGAGGCATCAATAAGGATGATGTCAACTCCAATCATGGCTTCCTTCACCTGCGCGCTGCAGACATGGCTATCAACGCTACCGTGGAACTCCTGGAAGACATACGACAGGCTGTAGGCGAAACACAGTTTCTTCGGTAAGCACCATTAAAGCAGTCTATATTACTGTGCTATATTTCATGTTTTTTAAACCATTTGCTAGCTTTTGGTGCATATTTTACCTTTAAAATATCTTTCATTGCCAAATGCATTGACAATATATGCGAGTCAACTTTAAGCACACAAACTCTGAGCTCCTCCTTCTCCTTAACAGAATATTTAACACATTAAATTAACACATAATTAGTTATTGTTATTATTATTGTTGTTTCTTCACCTTCCTCTGCGGTTTCGCATCCCCCTCAGACTGATGGGCCTCATGCACACCTCAGTGCTGGTTTTTGTGATTGACACCACAGGCAGTATGTCTGATGACATCGCAGAGGTCAAGAGAGTGGCCATCAGTATCATAGACAGCAGGAAAGGAACGCCAGAGGAACCTTCAGAATACATGCTAATAACGTTTAATGATACAGGTAAGCCCACTGTTTAACAAACATGTGTAATCTAGATTTTCGAGCTTGCAGTCCTTCCACGTGTTCCACAGAAACCCTGGCTGACAGAAACAACACTTTGTTTGGAAGTGATTTCACTCCCTCTACTTCTTGTCTATAGGATATACAGGATATTTTAACACCTCTATTGCTAGATGCCTGTTTTAGCTCCCTGCCAAACAGTAATTTAACCACTAAGGGTGTAATGGAATACAGGTTTTTGAGGTATACAAGGGGATAATTTAACGCTTGGTGTATTCATGTGGTGATTCTGTTATTGTAAGGCTCTGTAATGAAGTGTGTCTGTGTCTCGTGACCACAGATGTCGGACTGGTAAGGACTGGGGATATTGATACCTTCAAAGCGAAAATCAATTCTCTTTTAGCATCTGGTGGAGGAGACTTCCCAGAGATGTGCTTATCTGGACTGCTGGTGCGTGTACAGTGCTCTCAGTTAGACACGCACACTTGAATTTGGTTTGAAATCAGTTCACACTAAAATACTCCAAACTTCACTCATAACACACTTCAAAACAAAGATATTACCAAAGTTTTGAAGAAATTGTGAATACAATACCCGTCATGATCCTAAAGGTATTTTTGTGTTAATGTTTATGGTTCTCCAGATGGCGTTAACGAGAGCTCCACCGCCGTCAGACATTTTTGTTTTCACGGACGCTTCAGCAAAAGACTCTGAATTGAAAAACGCAGTTGAAGCCATGATAGAAAGCACTTTATCCAAAGTGAGTTCCTGTAGGACCTTCATTACCTTCATTACTTCACTTATGAGTGATGCAACATCCAAAATGGTGTTTCTTCAACATGTCTGTCCGTCCTGTTTTCCATCCATCCAGGTCACGTTTCTGTTGACGAGCTCCGTCGCATTGCGAAGAAAAAGGGCGGTCTTAGACAACCAGAGTTCCTCTTGGAGACCAATGTCTCAGTCAGAAATACAGCTGTACAGAGATCTGGCCCATGAATCTGGTGGACAGACCTTAGAAGTCACAAACGCTACATTATCCGAGGCCTCCACAGCCATTACAGATACATTTACCTCTGGCACGGTATGTTCCTACAATGACTTAACCGGTCTATTTAAACAGTTCTTCAATCATTATCACTGTATGTGAAGATGATACGTATTTCATTGTATCTGCTTTATCCCATCACTCCTATGTTGTTAACTTTATACTAATCGAATTGCTTTTCGCCATTATGTTGTAGATATTTAGCAGTTTATGGATTGGAAAACGTTATCCCGTTACGCCATGCATTCCTGCTACTTCCGGAATGGTTATGGTTAAATCCTGACATTCTCCTGTTTTTCCTCAAAGGTCACAGTTATTCAGGTGGCAAGCAGTGGAGGGAATGCAGGAAACTTTTCTTTTGTGTTGGATCCATCCATTTCCAATGTGACTGTGTACATCACTGGTGCTTCCTCAGTTATAACCCTCTACAGTCCCACAGGTGAGCCAGCATGAAGCTTCCAAAACTCTCCATCACATATAGCTCATCAGGTTAACTGTGTAAGGCTCTGCAATGATAAAATCATAATCAATAATCAATAAAAATCCATCAATAATTGCATACGGTGGTGTCAGTGTTGTCATCTGCCATTGTTTGTCACTCTTAACAAACCTGTTCTGATTATTTTTCTCTTAGGCGTGTCTCAATCAGGTTCCGTGGCAGATGGCTCTTTGGGTAGCATCCAGACTGTGGGGAATCTAAAGAAAATTAAACTCAAGTCCGTCAATCTGACAGGGGAATGGAGCATCAGCATTAATTCCACAAGCTCCTACACTATGAGAGTCATGGGTAACGTTTTCATCTTCTTCTTGGCTTAATATTATCTCCATGTATTTTGTTGGTAGAAGTTTTTCAGGTCAACGTTTACTATAAAAAATACAATAGTTATCCTGCCCTGTAATACAGCTAATTTTCCAAACTACAGGCTGTATGTGGTTATGTAAAAACCTGCACGTTTTAATTGCATTTAGGTGGATTTTATCAGCTTAAAACGTTGAGTATTTTGTCTCAGAACCAACATAAATTATTTTGACTTCTCCATCAGTTTGTAACACAGACAGACAGATGTGCCCAACCATCTTAAGCTATATTGAACCCGGAACATTCTTTTGATCGTGTGCACAGGTCAGAGTTCTGTGGACGTGGTCTTTTACTTTGTGGAGATAATTCAGGGAGGTCATGGAGATTCATGGGGACAGATCTTTACTCGCCCTTCTATTGGTACAATACCAATATTTGTTTTGCTAATATACAATACGAGTGGTTTGTTTCAAACATATTGACAACATTTTTCTATAATTTGTTGTGCAGGTCAGAACGCCACCTTGTTTCTCTCTGTGACTGGAGGGGAATCGGTCAATGTGACTGACGTACTTCTAGTTGACGCTTCGGGGTCTAATGTGGTTAACGGAACCGCCAAATCAGTGGGTGGGACAGACTACCTGGTTAGCTTAAACACAATTCCACAGGGTGCGTTTGGGCTCCAGCTGAAGGGGCTGTTGAATTACTCCTCGTCATTGAGACGATTTCAGAGGCAATCATCTGTTCATCATAAAGGATCCAAAATAACCATCACGGTGAGATTCAAATCCTAAAACGTCACATGGCTAACAGATAGTGGGTCAACACATGAACGCAAACGGTAAATTGTAATCATGTGATTGTTCCTTAACTGGTATAGCAAGATGCTAGTTATGCCAAGGTCATAGGTTTGGTTTTAAAGGAACAGTTGATCAAATGTACCGTATAGGACCTAGAATACATTGTACGTTTCATAAAAAACAATTAAAAAGAACATTTTAGTCAAGTTAGCCAAATTTAAAAGCTGCCAGGTTACATTACATCACTGTTTAAGATGTTTACCGTGTCTTTTGCTCATACACAGGCCCAAACACAGAACACTACAAAACCTGGAGTTCCTTACAGTTTTAACTTTACAGTGGCCACTAACACCACGGCAGGCAATTACACTATCCGAGCCAGGACTAGCAACGGCTTCAGCGTGTCTGTGCCCAGCTCCCTGAATGTGGAGACCGGTGGAAGCGCTCAAGGAACCGGAATGTTAACCACACCCTCCGACACAGAGTCAGGAACTGATGTCACCCTCACCATAGAGGCAGAAGCACCAGGGTCCACCGACCTGAATTATGCCACGTTACGCATCACTGTCTCGGCTGCAGCAGTAAAGTTCAGTGGCTGGTATTCCCTCTCCATGTGTCTTTCTCTCTTTGGGTTATTTCTTTCCCTTTTTATATGATGCTCATAAGTAACTGAAGACCCTGATTAATTGTTCTAAGATGGCAGGAAAACAATTCTTGAATAATAATGAATACATTTCATTATTTCGTTTAGTTTGTTTCATTTCTCTGACACTAAAGAACACAACCCTTTCTTATTTAGTACACAAATATTTCATGTGAAATGCAATGTATGTACCTTACGAGTGTGTGAAACGTAAGAACATTCAGCCTGGCTTTATATTTTGTGCATTACTGGTTATTTGTTAAATGTAGTTTCAGTGCTACAGAAACCATGACTATAGTTTTCTACACTTACAAAATAGACATTGGTTTACTGTTTCTTAATTTTATTTCAGAAACATGTCTTTCTCAAACGAATTGTAATCATTTTCACAAATTTGTAGTGTAAAAGTGTACTAAAATCTTTAAATCTCATTAAAAATGGGTTTAAAACGTCAAAAAGGACCTAAAGAGTTTTATATTGATTACAAGCTACAAGAGGCTGTGCTGCTCTATGAACGTTATCACAGCTGAAGCCAACATTTAGACCCTTGCCTGTAAACTCTTCAGCCATGACTATATTCCCAATATAACAATCTGAAGTACCGTATTGCTTTTATCTTTTACCACACAACATTAGGAACACAAATGTTTAATTAAATGCCAAACAATTTTAAAGTATAATTGAAGGATAGTCTTACATTCAAAGCCCTGCAGCCCAATACATGCCCACTTTCCTACTATATAGTTTGTGTAAATCAGTATGTCAAATTATTGTCAAATATTTATGTTGACAACAGTAGGTATTTAACTGAATATAGTACTTACACGGTATGCCGTTTGCAACAGAAGCGGTAATCGGTTATACCGCTGTGCGGTGATACTAACGGGGTCGTCGGCCTTCCGTTCAGCGTGAGACTCACGACTCTCTTAAGCCATACGTAAATTTTCTCACGTACACGCCATTTATTCCATGGTGTGTAAAAATGACAATTAACTGTAGTTAATTATTATTTGCCTTTAAGGCCTAAAAATGTTGGCGCTGCAAATATTAAACAACACCTCCACGTCAAAATGTCTTAGAGGGCCATTCACATAAATGTGGTAGCCAATCAAATGAAAGAACCCAGGTGACACCTGGTTGACCCAGATGTGTTTTTTACCAAACAATAACCCAACGTAAAACGGACAAGTTTCACGATATATTTGTGTACTCGTACTGCCATCTAGTGGTCATAACAGGAAACTAATAAAACTGATGATGTAATGACAAATGTTGCACGTTAACGCTTAAAATGCTGAATGCGTGTCAGGAAAAACACACCTCGGAATATTTTATTTAACTAATGGACGGAGTGGCTGAGGGACCGAATGGCCCCATTTAGCAGGAAACCCCAAGGAGGACGTCGCCTGTGTGTTTGTGTTCCATCTCCACCCCTCAGCGGCACCCAGACAAACCTCTGTCCTCCACCCCAATTCTCTCCGCGATGCTGTCTCATCCCTGAGGATGAATAATTGTATTTTCACGATGACACATTTCATTCATCATAATCAGAGGAGGGCGGCGAGGAAAACACGGGAGGAAGCTACAAGTTTCGGATAGAGAGAAGCGGAGTGATTCACTACAGTAAGATATTACACAAGCGCTCTTTAGCGTATGCGCCTTTAATTACTGTTATGAGACACACACACACACACGTCTCTCTCTCTCTGTAATCTGTATTTTATCATTTCTCTTCCTGATTTATTCATACATGCCACACAACGTTATCCTGAAAATATATAGACGTCTATATGTCTATACCATCCAACTCTTCTATAGCCTAGGTCTAATCTATGCAGCTGTTAAGGTCGGACTATAAATACATGTTTCTGAAGCTATAGACATCTTTATGTACAGCCCGTTTTCCTCTGTCTTTCGTCTAATCCTCCTTTTTTAATTCCCACCCTTTGTTCCTTCCGTCTTCAGTGTCTTTGTTCTATATTATATATATATATATATATATATATGTGCTCCACTACAGTTTACGCAACACCGGTAACAGGTCTATAAACAAAAGACTATTCAGGCTTATTTTAATATATGATCAGTGAGAACATTTTTAAATGATCAATCTCTTTAATGTACTTTTTCTGAAAAACAAATTCTTTGCTGTAACTCTGGCATTACCATTTACATAATTCTGTACATGAAAGAGAAACCAAAAAGCACTGCTTTAGATACAGAGGAACATTTTAAAACTAGAAAAAACCTTCAAAATAAAAAATTAGGAGGTTTACGTTACAAATTAGTAGTAAGACATTATCTGAAGTGCAATGGTAAAGCTCAGATGAGTTTAAAAGTGGAAAAAAAGATGAAATAAAAATACTTCTCTATTTTTAACGACAGCAATATCTTTACAGTGAGTAGAGACGTATCCTCTGGTGTATTTAAAATTGTAAAAACATATTTACAAATAACTGTATCTGATATATATCTTTTTCCATCACATATATGTCAGCACCAGTACGAAATAAAAAGCAGAAGGTCGATGACTTAAATATAAATCAAATATCATGAAAAAAAACTTGGTCCCAGATTGTTGATATTTGGTGAGACAGCAGGAGAACATGGACCTCACCTTCTCCCTTTGTAATCCTCATTACAAAGACACAGTTTATATGACACATTTGTTGTGAATGTATCCCCATTATAAGACAAAAATTAAATATTTTATGTCATTAAAAAAGAAAAATGTAACAAGGGGCAAATCAGTCGCAACGTTACATTCCTGTTACATTCCTCAGAGAGCTGAAACAATCAAACCAGACTTCAAATAGAGTTTGATTACAGAGAACGAGACACCATAACTATGACATCATATAGCAACACAACAGAGGAGAAAAGACATCTATGTGGCATTTCAACAGACAACAAAGTCAGTAAGATAAAGAATAACTTTTGACATCAGATCAGGTCACAACTTTTATGAGGAACTCACTGAACTCTGAAGGTTTTGAACGACGAACATGGTTTGTATATATAAATAAAAAGCTTTCCAATAAAGAACGTGAAAATACACAACTTTTGGTTTCCACACTTGAAGCAATAGTGAAGGTTGTGTGGATTATAAACTGTCTGGATGTGTTTCTGTTTTCAGGCTGTGTGTTGCGAGTATTGGAGTGTCGTGTCTTGGAGAAGCTTGAAGTCGTGCAGTGATTCAAAAATTCTGGGTGCTCTAAAAAGCCACTAATAACTATTTGTTGTCTGTTCTGTAAAACGAAAGGAGAAAAGTGGTATTGCCCATCAGCAGAAATAAAGTGTGTAATATTTTTTCCCTTTTATATACTTTTAACCGGTGTTCACAGGCAATTATGTTGTAATAACAAAAAACAACAGAATCGTCGTGAAGAATGTTACGGTTTTAAATAACATGTTTTAGACTGTCTGAATCCAAACACTGAATTTGTCCCAGATTATTTGACAACTTCTGTTTATTGTCTGTGGGGTGTTTCATTGAACTACTATGATCTGAAAGAGTTTGTCATAGCTGAATTTCTTTCTAGCTGCCATTGTGACTAAAGAAAATATCTCTGTCTCACAGTTTCAGAGAGGGGGGAGAGAAGTTTGTAGCTGCCGAATCCCTTTGAGCAACATTGACACACACACAAGCATGCAGCTTCACTCGTCTGCCGGTCGCCTAGCGACAGCAGAACATCCATCTTGTATGCACTTACAGCAAACAGTTGTTGTGATGCTCATAGTGCAAAAACACACACCAACAAGCACATCAAATGTAGAGGACCACAACACCATGAAAGGAAAGAAAGACTGTAATACAGAGGGATGAGAAGAGATCTGTTGAATTGCTTGGTTTGGAAAATGGGATCCATTGTTGGCATCCATAAACAACATGAACAGGTGAGGATGAAGGTTGACAGATGAACTGAAAGCAATACATAAAGTTCATCTATATAATCTTTCCAAAAGGTTTTCAGTGCCTCTTACCCTTTAAACAGCGTAAAGGACATGGACAAAATCTAGAAAATATCAATAGTGACAGCTGAAAATGGGTGTTTGTTTTAAAACAACAAAAAACAAACAAAGAGGAATTGCAACATAGAAGAGCAGGTTCTTACTTGAGAAGCGACCACCCAAACAGAGAGGAGTTTGTTTTAAATATTGTGACAGCACACACATGTAATACACAACATGTAATATATTGTTTAGATTTGTCGACCATGTAAAAAGAGGAAAACAAAAAAACAATCACATTTTCCATAAAATTGTTCTATTAAAAAAAATCCCTTAGGCTATTGGCTGGGGAAAAACTCTTCCATCCAACCTTCCGTAGTATCCAAATCTGTTCCATCTGATAGGCCAAATGAAACCCCAGCCCCTGCCCCTGATTGGCTGCCGTAACCGTATGCCAAGTCCTGATTGGACGTCCTTTGGTAGCCCTGAGGCTGACCGCCTGGCATGTACGGCCCTCCCCCTCCTGATGAACCTGGCATGACCTGTGCCGAGGCCTGTCCAAAAGCAGCCATATTAGGCACACCCTGGTTCATGCCCGGCATCACCATACCCCGTGGCTGGTTGGTCCTTGGCTGCCCTGCCATGTGTGGCATCATGGGCCCGCCCATTGCTGCTGGATTTATAGACCGTGGGTCCACCATAGTCTGCCCACCCATTGCCTGCGCAAAATGCTGCTTGGCCATCCTAGGAGGCTGCCCACCTTGCATGGCATATGCAGGACTACTGTTAAATGCCACCATGTCATTTGAAGTCCTGCCACCCATGGCCTGCATATTTTGCTGCTGCTGTGGCCATGTCTGGCCCCCGCCTCCCATCATGCTTTGCAGTCTCTGAACCTGGGCTTTGGCCATTGGCTGCCCACCAGGGGCAACACTGCCAGCTTTCATCTGCTGTGAGAGAGCAGGGTTCATGAGCATTCCTTGCCCATAAGCACCTCCCGCCACTCCGCCGACCATTCCCTGCCCGGCGCCGCCTGCTTGTCTCTGTGCCATCGCCATGCCGGTTTGGTTGGGATGGTGCTGCTGTTGCTGCTGGAGCATTTGACCCATGCCTGGGTTCATACCCTGGTACATGCCTGTCTGTGCACCCGCCTGGCCTCCATATGCCATTCCCATGTCTCCCTGTGAAGGCATGGCGGCGGAATTCTGTACAGGCGTCATCTGCAGAATTCCCGGGTTTTGCTGCTGCTGCTGCTGCATAAGTCGAGCATTCCGCATGTTCTGCAGCGTCTGGTTCCTTGCTGCCATCTCCTGGGACGTGCCTGAAATAATTTCAAAGGAAATTATATTAACTGACATCTGTTGTGCTCGAAACATTTTCTGTACACGACAGGCTTCTCCCAATTAAACTCAAACGGTGTAAATACATGTTCAAAAGCAGTGTGAATCACTGTCAATCGTACAAGATAACGGACTCCGTCGTCTCCAGATGTTTGCATGTGCGTGAAAATGATGAAACGAAATTAATTCCACGTTTTACATCATACCTCCTAAGCATGAATGAGATAACAGAAATTTCACTTTAAAATCATGTTGCCATAGCAGCGATCAACAAAACACTTTGTTTAAAGTCAAGTGTCTCGTTAACCGAAGCTTGTTTAGATAATTAAAACCAGAGATGGAGCAGACGCCACAAGAGGGAGTGAAATATTATGTCCGTTGATACCTATAAGGGGTGCCAAGAGCCCCTCCAAACTTACATATTATAATTTAATGTTTAACACAACTAAAGGGCCAATAAATGGGTTCTCTGTAAAGGTGACAGAATTCGTTGGAGTGACTGTATGTGTTTAATTCTGCCCCATTAGCTCCAGCACACACACAGAAGTGGCGCGGCGTCAATTCGAGACGTCAAACAGAAAATGATTTATAAGTCTGAAATGGAGGAACTGCACTTAAAAGCTTTAAGAAGGAATGTAGATCTTTCCAAGTTGACACCATCTTGACAAGTTTACCGTCTTCTGTAGGTACGTACGGTGCTCACACTGAGCCCACATAAGGTAATACGATCACTACATCACATCTCATGGCGAAGTATTTCGTTTTTTATCCTAAAACCGCTCGGGCGGGGACGCTGTCCTCCTTTCTTTCCCTGCATGTGTGTGTGTGTGTGTGTGTCTTGCCTTGAAACTGCTGGAGTGGGTACGGATTCCTCTGCGCCTGACTCATCTGTCTCGGGAGATGCTGCTGCTGCTGCTGCTGCTGCTGCTGTAACTGGAAAATAAGAAGAGCAAACAATAGAAAAACAATAGATCAATATCAACAATCCTTATCATCAGCTGCAAACAGCTGAACAGAAAGCACACATTTAGACATTAACGGTCACTTATGTATGTTCAGATTGCACACTGTACCACTTCCTGGTACTTTGTAATCGTTGTTATATTACTCTATTAAGTGAGATCCTGCATATAAGCTGTGTCACTGTATTACATCAAATCTTTTATGACAGACTGTACAATACACATTGTAGCCATACTTTGCGCTTCTGATCGACAGGTGACGGCAGGGGCGCCGCTAAGGGGGGGAAAGTTAGGACAATTCTAAGGGCCCATGCCCTTTAGGGGCCCCCAGAGATCTGCTTTATTAGTAATAACACTACTAGGGGGGCCCAATCTCATATTTTGTCATAGGGCCCAAAATTGCGAGCGGCGCCCCTGGGTGACGGTCAAGGCTGCTTCAGGAGGCCTTTTGGGACCGGACAGCCATGCACGACTCAGATGCACAAAAACTGAACTTGCCAAAGACAATTACCAGAAAACACCACAGAGCCACCCTGACCAGGTACAGAAACAAAAGAGACGGGACACAGGAAAACACGGTTGCCACAGGAAGAGAAATTGTATCCACACTGTGATTAGTGCCCTCAAATATGTAACCAGTTTTACAACACTGTGTATTAAACGCTTGTGCAGGTCACACACATTCCTACACACCACACAAGATCACACGTATAAACATCTGAAAACACCAATGCAATGAAAACGCTTCTATATCACAATCTGTTTGTTTGTGTCACACACTTTTGACCTCACTGTGTATTTGGCGTTTATCGAAAAAAGCTTTTAAGCACAGTTAACGTTTATTATTGGATTACAACATTGCAAAAGAGTCTTAAAAATCTGGCTCATTGCAGACCGCCTCACCTGTTGATATCATGTCTGTTAAAGAAAGACAGTTTTTGTCTTGTAAATGGAACTCACCTGTTCAGCCAGCATATGCTGTTGTCTTTGTTCTCTCATCAGTTTCTGCTCCATCATATGTAGCTGGACTCTCTTCTCCTGCTCCATAGCCATCATCTGCTTCATCATGGCTGCCTGCTGTTGCTGCTGTGGATTGGCCAGATAACCGCCAGGCCCCGCCCCATTGGGCCCAGCTGAGGCAACGCCCACTGGTCCCGCGTGAGGCTGGACTCCACTCGCTTGCCGCGTCATTCCGACCACACCTTGATCCTAAAAGCACAAGAGAGGCGTCAAAAACTCTTCTGTGTATTAGTCAGTTCTAATAACTAAACAGTTGAGTTGACTTATTTTACAGTCACTATTTATTACATTACAAGTAAAAGTGATATATTTGTCCATATGGTAACCCTCAGTGGGCCACAACTGCCCCTCATTGGGCCACCATTCCCCCCTGGGGCAGCACTGTAAAGGCAGAATAATGCTATATAAAATGATAAAAAATGGTTATAAAGAGGTTATAAAAAATACTTTTACTATGCTGGAAATATACTGAACCAAGACCCAGATCCAGCCCAAGACTCTCAGATCATCTGTGATAGTTTAACTGTAGTTATCAATCACCTTGACTCACATAAGCTCCACAGCTCAATGTGTCTGGACATATGAGTTGACCACCGTGCCACAAAACCAGTTCAGACAGATAGTTTATTACACCCCCTCATGACAAACTATGAACCACAAACACACACCCTGCACAGGACACCTAAATCCACACCAAACCATTCAATAAGCTCAAATCTGCCTGTAGACATTTGTATGTCTCCGGTTAACCAGTCGTGCTGAGCAAAACGAGCGTTGATCTGCACGTACACCTCCGTGTTGTGCAAGCAGAGGCCAGAAGGGGGCAGTGTTGTTCTGTTTTCCTTATCGTCAGTCTCTCCCCTCTCTTTCTATCTCTCTCTTAGAAGTCATCTATCTTTATTTCTTCCACCTCTGTGCTCATGTCTCCATTCCATTCGCTCTGCCGTTCCCTTTTTCCTTCACATCTCCCTTCACCTCCTCTCATTTTCTTCTGTTTCACTCTCACTGCTTTACTTACACTTTTTCATTACAACCTCCCCACACCTCCCCTTTAGCTCCCTCTCTCTCTGCAGATGGCTTAATCATGAGCAGTGTAAAAGATGTGTCTCCTTTTCCTGCCGGATAATGTGTGTGAGCCAAAGACTCCTCAACCAAGAGAGAGAGAGGAGAGAGAGGAAAGAGAGAGAGAGAGAGAGAGAGAGAGGAAAGAGAGAGGACAGAGATGAGGGGTGAGAGAAAAGGACTCAGATGACAGAAAAAAAACATTAGAGAGGGAGGCAGAGAAAAAAACAGGAAAGAGAGAGACAGAAAGAGCAGGTAGCCAGGCAACAGTGGCTGTAATGTTGAGCAGATGGTGCTCATAGGAGCCATGATGGACGACAGCGGGCAGCAGCCGAGAGAGAGAGACACAGATAGAGAGAGAGAGAGAGAAAGAGAGCAGCGTAAATTAAGTCTCTCTCTCTTTTATCCTCTCCTCTTTTCCCATGTTCATCTTTTTTCCTTCACATTTCTTGTGTAAGCTGCCTCTGATTCTACATTTGTTCCTTGGACACTTGGTGACTTTTCACATTCAATTAACATTTGAGGTCAGTAAATTCTCACCTTAATGCACAATAAACAATAATAACGAAAAATAATTGAACAATTTCAAAACTCAAATACTCCAACTTTCCCACTGTCCTCTAGTCAGCCATTTTTTGAATAAATAGATAAACTTACGCCATTGGTTGAGCCAGAAGCTGACATGTTGGATTGATCAAACTAAAACCACTGAGCCACCACTGGACAACTAATAGAATTCCCATATTTCAAATGGGATTGTAAAGGTCAAGTATGTCATTTCTGTGCCACTAGTCACATGACATAATTGCAAAAAATAATAGCCAAACATTCCCCCCCCCATCTGCCATTGGTCTGGACCAACAGACAGTCCCTCCCTAAACTCACACCAGTGCTTAAATCAATATTGTTGTGTCGGGACATGTCAGAAAAACTGTTTTAAACACTTTTAAGGGAAATTAACCTCGAAATACCTTATAGTTGTTGATACTTTACTAGCTGTACCAACCGTAATGGCAGACTATTGATTTTTCCAAAAAGATTTCCAGACTGCCATTACACCCCTCAAAACCAACTCACAGCTCTGGGGCTAAAGATGCTTTGTTGAAACATTCAAAGAGAGCCAAAGAGAGCTAGAGAGCCAATCAACATACCACCCATTAATGACTGATTCTGTGACAATGTGTCACTGCACATTAAGCATATTTAAATACTGAAATAATTACACACTGTATTAATACTTAAGTATTAAGAGAAAAACTTCTACAGTGTCTATAGTGAAAAACCTTTAAAGTTAGTTATCAAGTGATCTTCACCTGTTATTAAAGGTTTAAAGAGCGTAATGTAGTTCATACCACAATACAGACAGCAGGAGTGATTTCTTTCATTGATTTAATAATACATCCACACACAAACACACATTGATTACAAGCAGTGAATCTTGGCCCAGATCAGACGCTAATCTGGGGGGCATGCTCGCAACATCCCCCCTAATAATACATCACGCGCCAAAACACAGTTCTCATACGGGCATTCATGTGTGTGGGTGGTGGTAGTAGGAGGGCAGAGTGACCGGACACTACAACAAATCTGAGCTAAATACTGGCAGACAGGCACACAAACCGGAAGCTATGCCATCATGTTGAAGCATTTTGGCACATGAAACCCTTAACAAACCCAGACGATGCAAAAATATAGCTTCAGTTTATCTATAACTGAGCTGCTCACTTACAGGTTGGGGTTTTAAGACTATATATAATATATAAGCTTCTCTCTAATGGTCAACTTACATTATTACTTTAATGGCCAATGTACTGTAGATACTAATTTCTAAAGAGCAGGATGGCCGACAGTTGATACAATGCCAGTATGTGACTCTTGGTAGAATAACACTGTTAATCGACCAGTCAGGAAAGAGTTACCAGCTGATAATCTCAAAACGGCCAAATGTTTTGTGGCATTTAGTTTATGCGTTTCATATGCTACTCTTCAAAAGTCGTCAAAAAGAACCTTTAGCAGATACACAAATGTACAGCCTTTCTGCTCTGGTGAAACAGACCCAAAAATACCGATGACTCATCCTGAACAACAATACTTTGTCCAATCACAACATCTCATCCTTTAATCCCGCCTTCTGTCGAAAGATAATTGGCAAATTATGGTAAAATATCAAAGCCTATTGGCTATTTAAAAATAAAGGGAAAATGTCCTTCGATACAACATGTTCCACCTCAATTTCAATAGGAAATATGTAAACACAAAAAGAACATTTATTTATTTAATGTCTCAGATAATAGCAGTAGTCAATGCTGTTACTTTCCTTTAAAAGCAGGAATGTATAAACGAACTGATGATTTAAAAAAACAGAAGTGTGAAGGGAGCGCTGTCGATCACACCTACAAGAACCTGCTGCCTCCTTTATCAGATTATCTGATGGCATATCAATCATGTCAAATCTACTGAGAGTGTTCACGCAAACAAATGAGTGCCCGGCAGACTGAGACAGGCAACAGGACAGAACCAAAACACACTCATTCAATCACTCCATGTTTTCTGGCACATACTGCATGAGTATGTGATGCATTCCCATACATTTGCTTTAAAATCAGATTGTTAACAATGAAACACCCGTTTTTTTTTTCCTGCATTATTCTTTAAGTGTGTCAAAATCCCCATAACACACCTGTTACAAGACAAGACTGGCAGTCATCTTGTACCCTGCCTAAGCACACCCTCTCTCCATCCCTTTGTTTTCCACTGTTCCCCCTCTCCTGTTTTCTGCAAATTCTCCACCTTTTTCTACCTCCAACCTTCTGCCCTCCCTTCCCTCCATGTGTCGTGTTATCTCTCCTGGCTTCTATATTTCTCTCCCTCCCTCGATTTCTCTCTGCACAGAAGCCATTAACGGTGGCCGTAAAGCCATATTTCTGTCCACAGCTCAATTACACACACACACACGCACGCATGCACAGGTTCAGCACCAGTTCATCAAGCATTACGGGTAGAAATCCATCCACAGCCCTGCACCCTGATTTCTTTATATAAATACTTAAACTTTGCAGCTAACTGATTAAAACATATCTCCATGTCACACAAAGCAGAGGATGTACTGACTACAGTTGTGCATTTTCTGTACATGGCAACAAAAAAAGGAAGATTCCGGTCTACAAACTGCACTCCAGTGTAGATCCCAGTAAAGGACCTCTCGTCCAATCAGATTTCAGGACTAAAATTGAAACTGTTGTGTAACTGGGAATTAGAATTAGTGTAAACCGACATGATGAAAATAAAGCGAACCGCGCTGCAGACACCCGAGATGGTCTGGGTTCAGATTTAGCACTCACACGCAATTCTAGCAAGCCGTAAATCTGGAAATGGAAATACACCTGCTTGGCTTTTCGCCCGCATCATCTCAGCTGCATGGTGGTTCTCCGCAGTAACGCAGCACTGAATCTGCCAGATACAGTGAGGCTTCATGCGGTACCAAACATTTACATAAACGCTGACCTACCGAATGGCTGACTACCTTCTTAGATGACTTTCAACATAATCCATCTTGTGTACATTAAATCAGATCTCCCACGTTAAATAACATTAAACTGACTCTCTGATAAACGCGCATTAACATGCACCAGATAAAGAGCCTCAATGAAGCTACCAGCTTCCTTTGTTTAGACAAGCCTGAGGCCGTGAAATTGTTCATTGTTCACTGGCCGCACCTCAGAAATAAATACGAAGCGCACACAGACACGAACCTCAATTAAACACAGACGGACTCTTTCTGTGTGGATGTGCAGGTAGAGGTAAAAGGAGAAAGAGGAAAAATGATGAAATCTGATGTAAGGATGAGAAAAGAACGATAACAGAAGCACAGAGGCAGTTGTCTCCCTCACACGTTCTCTCTTCTCCATTAAATTCACTCTGGTGTAGCCCTCGTTCTCTCTCTATTTCCTCCTGACTATAAAACACAGTATTTGGAGCCATGAGCTATCAGATTCAGTTCTGCTTTTATAAAAGAAAAGTCAAGGAATGCCACACCAGCGTGTGTGAATTTAAATTTTAATGAATTTCCGACACAACATACAACAAACTCGGAACTGAATGTCACAACAGGTGCTTGTGCGTGTCTGTTTCAAAATCTCCCCTCATTCTTCTGCTGCTCTTATCTCTCCTTTGTTTCTCACAGCTGTGTCTTGTTGAAAGCGATCATGAGTAATTATTCAAGGCTCAACAGAAGCAGAAATTATGATGAACTTTATTATCCGAGTGAGCGAGAGAGGGAGCGAAAAGGTGCGCGCGTACGTGAGAGGGAACAGTTTAAGCTGTTGAAACAGTGTTTGATTGGTGAAGGGTTTTTGAGCGCGTCTGTGACAGATTAATTGTCATCTTTTATGGTCTCGCTTTCCTGGGATGAGTGAGCCAATCATGGCTCCTCTCTCAAGAGGGAAGATAAGACGACCAATCACGGCCTCAGATCTCCTTTCTTTGCTGTCCAACATTCCCACACAGGGAGACAAGCTCAGGCTAAATTGAGTGTGTGTGTAATGAGGAAAGTCGAGTGTGCCAATACAACATATCAGCTCTGTACCAAAACCCAGTTCTGTTACCCTAGACAGTTTAAAGTCATAATAGGAACGTGAAGGATGTTCCAAAACATCAGGGTTTTTTCTAGGCTGCTTTGATTCGTCCAGACTCTAAAGAAACACTGAACATTTGCGGAGGCAAAAGCTATCCCAGAATGCACTGAAACTACATCAGTGTTTGCCCCCACCGAGTGCATGCAAAATGAAACATGTTGATTATAAAACTACTTTTTCTCATTTAATACTGAAAAAGGTACAAGAAATCTAACCCCAATGCCTCTATGTCAACTCTGGCAACTTTGTTTTCAGGTGGATTAATAAAAAACGTTGTGCCTCTAATTCCCGAAAGATCCATAAGCAATCAGATAGCCAATCAGGTTGCACCTAGTAATTTTAACCATCTGTTGCCAATTTTATGCGAAACATGCATTAGATACTTAATACACATTGCACATAATGTGGTTTTAGACTAGTAAGTGTATATATATATATACATATATATATATTATATATAGCATACACTTGTACTCTCTAACTATTCAAAGTATACTTCATGTATGCAGGACAGGCTGTTGATGTGCACATGGTCTGTGTACAGACCATTTGTACAAAGCACATGCGGTTAGAAAAAAATGGAGCTGCTCGCATGCACTGCTGATGGCGGAATTTATGCGGTGCGCTTCGGCCCTTAAAAACGTAGCTAGGTTTCGCAACAAAGCCATATTGTTTATTAATGCATTCGGAATATGACAGCGTTTTACATTTTACGTTCGTGCGAGATATCTATGAGTACGTTAGTGCATCTTTAGTGTATGGTTTCCCAACATCCCTCTCCCAGGCACTTTTTCTCCTGAGCAGCAATTACCAGGGCCTTGATTTATGTGTCCAGTCAAAGGCAGCCTCCTCCCCCTCTCTTTTTCTCTCTCTTTCTCTCAGTACTTTTATCAGCCAGTCACTCTTAACAGCACCACAGCCACCCCTGAGACAGACCTCATCAGATAACACACACACACACACATTAAAACCTTTAAGAAAATGCCTCATACCCTCGGGACAGGATGCGATCATTTAGATATCTGAGGGTGCAGCGTCTGCGCGTGCATGTATGCGCGTGAGCATGTATGCGTCTTGTTGTATGTTAATGCGGAGGGCATGGCACATATGCGCACGCTCTGTCCTGCATGTTCTGTCTACAGTGATGGATGGGTGGGGGGAGGGGCTGAAGAATGCACAGCCTCGGGGACTTCCGATCCTGGAGAGAGAGGGAGGGTGAGAGAGAGAGACAGAGAGGTGGAGAAAAGGAGGGAGGTAAACAATCCGGCACACTTAGAGAGCACGGAGGGGAAACAGAAAAGATGGGTAAATGTGTTTAAGAACACACACACACACACACACACAACACAACGCAGCCTCAGAAGAGCTGTATGTGGGCGAGACTCTGATTTTGACACGTTCAACAAGAAAAGGGGAAGACGAGGTGTCATTTTTTTTGTTTTTTTTTACACAACGTGACAGTGTTGAGTGTTGACGGCTGGCAGTGTCGTTGTGGGCAATGAGAGGGAATTACCAGACATGAAGCAAACTAATTACTGACTGATTCACTAATTACCTACAGTGAACGAGACGGGGAGAGAGCTGCTAAGTGAGCATCTCCCCTCCTGTCACGAAATAATAGGAGGAAAGAGGAACAGCGGCGTGACACAATGTGCTTTATGACATCATAACGAGAAATGAACAAAGACCCATGTCACATTTTTCTTAAGTGATTGTTGCAGTGTAAACCTGCTGGAAAACCAGAACTACTGCAAACACACTGAAAACATTAAGATTGCTTTTACACTAACCGGTCGTACCTGTGGGCTGAACGTGGCTATAGGCAGACCAGCCTGCAATTGCCGCCCAAAGCTAGGCAGACGACGTCCACCATTCAGCACGTCCCGGTCCCCTGCATGTTTGTTAAACATTTTGGCAACAATCTGATTGCGCTTCGAGCTACCAATAAGAGTACAGCATCCTTAGCTCGACAGTTTAGCTAATCCATCTATAGGCCATTCTGCAGATTAGCGCACAATTCGTCCTCAAAATTTGTGCAGCAACGTGGATCAAGTCAAATTTCCATTTCCATCTGGGTCTAGGTTACTAGGGGTTACCGGGTTGTGTTGAGCCCAGTTGTTACTATGGTAACAACCGGTTCTGCTGAAAAGGATTATCGAGGGTGCTAACGGCGCGTTTGCCGTCCAGACAGCCACCGGAGCCAAAGGTGGTATTGCGGATCCTGAGAGGGTCATGTCTATATTGATTTCCTTTCTGATAGCTAAGGAGGAAGAAGCACTTCACAGACAGAGACAGAAAGAGAGACAAGAAAGAGAAAGAATATGACAGCAGCAGTGATGTCGGAGGGGAGTGGTAATTACTTAGATAAAGAGGCAGAGCAAAGGGGGTGAACGAGACAGAATGAGAGTGTGACAGAAAGAGAGACAGACAGAGAGAAAGAGAAAAGAGAGGGAGGTGTGGGGGGGAATGCTGACAGAGGCAAGGCAAGGATCGAAATGGAGAGACAGACAGTGGCTCATTTGCAGTCTGTCTTGGCAGAGAGGGTCACGAGCTTTTGCACACGCTCAGAGCGTGCCTCTCTGCATTAGCTAGCACGGCGCGTAGCGACGGGGCTAACGCCTGATCTCGCGCATGCTCCGCAACGAAGGGATGAAAGACACAGGTTAAGACTCTTAAATATCACTGGGATTTGAGTCTGAGAGAAACAGAGAGCGAGCGATAGAGGGAAAGGTACAAAAAACGCTAGTGTGAGTTTAGCAGCAGCTCAAGCAAGTAAGCTATTTTCACACCAGTAAACATACAGTAATGAGAAACCCACTCGCACACGCGCACACTCATACATGCTACAGTGTAAGCAACCGCACACATAATGCCACCTGCGGTGAAACGAAGCTTTTAGTGCAAGCACACTGACTCAGGCTTTTTTTGTTAGCTAATGATCATGAACAAGACCCACTGCTTCCAATAAACGCAGTCATGGCATGTGTATCAGCCAATCCATGCACCTGCCTGAGGAGTCTAAACTGCTTCAATTTAAATCGTCACTCTCTCCCAGTGATGTGAACTGAGGTGGAAGTTTAAACAGTTCCCTGTTGAAGGAATTAATTCTGGTGGCATTATAATCTCAGCAACCTTTTAGATGAATAAAGTCACGCTTACTAAAGGGCTACATGTGATAAGTTTAAGACTCACGCCCAAACAGAATTAGACACCTAAAGATATGTTACATGAAAAGAAGTTCTCTAAAAGCTAAAAATCTGTACAAGATTGGTTTAAACTTATTCAAACCTGGACAGGTCAAGCAAAAACTAGCATGTGTGATCGCGGATGCTTTCCCCGATGGTAAATCCAGCTTAAGCTGGTAGCTGTGTTTTCAATCATGGTAGCTTGTACGAGCTGGTCATCAATATGTTCCAGACTTGCTCAGCTTGAGCACCTTAAGCTGGTATGACCAGTTGGTAGCTTGTTTGTTTCTGGACCAAGATAGTCTACCAGCTAATAAGAATGAGCAACTAGCTACTGTGTTCCAAAATGTAGATTTTCCAGCATGCGTTATCATTGCTACCTACAGTCAGAGAATTGAATTACATATTTAAAAATGTGAGAATGAAACATTGTGACAAGCTAAATATAATTAGTAGAAGTCAGTCAGGAAAAGCTGTCAGATACACACAAAAGCACAGAGAAATGAACAGGCGTCTCCATAGCATGAATTCCCAGGTGAGTCTGAAGACATGACCAGGGCTATTTTTGTCCCATCTGTAAAAAAGGAGAGAAAAGAAACCGAAAAGGAGGAACGGAAACAAGACTCTAAATATAGTCCAATGCGACATTCCAGAGGAGAATAACACTCTTTCCTGCAGTTTGACCTAAGATTGAAAGAGCAGAGAGAGGATTTGAAATACAAGCAGTAAATGCTTAGTGCCCTTAGAAAGCTTACAAAAAACAACTTTAATTGGATTAAAGACTTTTGGCTGTATTAACAACTTCATCCAGTTTTACGTTCATCATATCAACAACTCTCTTGGAGATGAGCAAAATATTTATCTTAAGAGCCAACAAAGAAATACTGTCAAAAAGAAAAGATGACAATACAAACACTCTTTACAAACTTGACAGCATAAAGAAACGGGTCAACAGAGAAGAATAAATGAAGCCACACCAAAACAGTTTACACAATAACACTCGTGATAAACAGCTTAATGCCTATTTACAAGCACGCCACTCACACTAACAACAATACAAATTCACCAAGCTTGTGTGGCAGGGTCACTATCAGTCAATGCATCCCTTTATTGTTTTAATACATGTACACATTACTTCTCGTGAATAAAAGCAACATTAAGTTATAATTAAGGCAACGTCAAATGGCTTTCATGTGCGTTTTTATTTTTTGCGAACTGATGTTGATCCAAGTATACCAATTATTCATTATTCAATGAGAAAAGCCGTTGGGCAAAACTTCAAAAATGTTATCTATTGTAAACTGATTGGATCATGAAAAGTGGGCACAAAAGCACAAAAGAGGAGGGATTAGAAAATAGCAATAACATCAGCCCAGGAGAATTCATATTAGAAGTTATATAATTTTGTAAAAAGATTTTGTTTCTCTTTGGAATAATGTGCACCAATAAATATTGTGAACATTAAAACCAGAAACGTATTTACCTAATAAAAAAATAGTCAACTTTGACTTCAAGAATAAACATTGCAAATGTTTAAATTTAAAATACTAATCAAAAAATATTCTAACAAAAACATTAACTTTCTGCCTCAGCACTTCAGTGAGTACCTTTTGGATGTTTATTTTGGCATTAGTAGAACTATGATGCACCTCACAAGGTAATTTTAACTTATTTACAGCTGGTACAGAGCAAACAGCCCGACCTTATACTTGAGAGAAACAGAAGGGGGGAGAAACAAGATAAAGGAAGAGCTTTTTTCTGCCAGTTCAGCAGGAACTGTTTGTGCTATTCCACTCCAAGGGTGACATGTAGGAAGGGAGGGTGTGTTGTTGGATGGGGCAGACATAATCAAACGCTCAAAAGCAGAAAAGCGATGAGATGAAGATGAAGATGAGCCATTCAAACCAATCATACCCCGAGACTGACGAACAAATCCATCAAGCTTAATAGCAGACATCAGGAAGAAAGACGGGAAGTAGTGTGGAGAACATGAGAGAGAGAGAAGGATGAGAGCACAGGTCAGCAGAAAAACAGAAGGTCTGCTGACTCGTCAGGTTTAGTAGCCTCCCCACTCTTCATTAGGACCAAATGTACTGTACTTACACAACAAGAGAGTGAAGAAGAGAAAAATCCCATCCTGTGACAATCAAAGTAAGAGATTTGTAATTACTGGTGAAAACACTGCAAACTGATTTTTTTCGAAGCATTTCGAAGCATTCTGTCATTAAAGCAGAAAGTCTTTATCTACAGAGGCGACTTGCACGGCAAGGTCGCGCTTCTCCAATAGCGATTAAAACATGCGTATCTAAATCAGTTTCTGTACACAAAAAAAAAACGCTGCTTCCAAGCAATGACAGATGTATCACCAGTGACAGTGAATGACTTTCATAATGCACAGAATAAGCAGGTCACGAACGGGCCTTGAATATATATTTTTCCATAATTACTGTGTTGAAAGTCTGCTGTGCTTTAAACAGTGTTCATGGTAAAACCCTCTCCGGGAAGCTGCACCTTGAAGATTCTGTAAGATTGATTAGTCAACTTGACGTTCAGGCAAACCAACTGTACTGTAGTTTTTTTTACTGTACAGTTGGTTGTACAGTTGTACTGTAGTAAAAATATGCAGTTTTTCACGTCTCTAGAATATAGCCCCCACGACTCAAAATGAACACTTGCCAAACACTAAATGACAGTTAAAATTGGCCATGGTGAGTAAATAACACTCGCCAGTTGGCTGACCACTTTATTAAGAACTGCAACATAATACTGTAAATGGCTAAATTGCAGGGACAACAGTCTGACTCTCGGTGATGTAAGTGGCATGAGCAATTCAAAGACATGACAAAAGAAAAACGCTATAACGACTCCTAACAACCTTTCCATTTACTTCTCTTTCTTATCTCCTAGGATTCCTATAGTGCTGTTTTCTCTATCAGAGCTGTACGTGTCAATATGCAGTAAATTTCTTGCCTAAGCAAACCAATCCCACTGTCAAAATGGGATAACTTTAATCTACAGTTCAATGACTGGTAGGAAGTATAGCTGGTAAATTTTCTTAATTCAGCTGCCACTGAACATTTATTTTGACTCCTAACAGTGTGTGTTCTGTAATCTCCAAGGACAGAGACGTGCATGAAGGTTCGGTGATGTTCTGCAACTGAATATAAAAGCTTTAATGGGTGGGTCAATCAAACTACCTGGTATTATTCCAAGATCAATGGAACTACCCAAAATTTCAATGACGAGATTAGAAAATGAGGGCCGCAATGTCAGAAAAACACTCAATGCCCAAATACAAAACAGAAGACGAGGACCATGCAACAAACTGAACACAACAGCAAAGAGAGAGCGAAACAAGAGCGAGAGAGAAAGTCTCTCTACTACCAGAATAGTGACTGACGTAACATTATCGCCCTGCTGATAGAAGCAAGAGCTGGAAAGAGCAGAAATTACAGAGGAAGAGAATGAGTGAGGGAAAGAGAAAACGGAGAGAGACGGATGGAAGACTTTATGTTTGTAACAAAACGGACCTTCAAACACCACACGCTGGAAGAGAGAGAATTTGCAAAAGGAGGGGTGATGATAGTATAAGAGAATAAGCTAGAGGAGAAGCTAAAAGTTTACATGGAGTCTGAAAATTCTACACATTTACATGGCATGGAGGGGCCAACTTTTATTTAGAATAAAAGTTTAAAACAAGAGAAGACACCAGAGGAGAGACGGAAAGTTTACAAGGAGAGGAGAGTTGCAGAACTTAAAACTTTATCCCTAATGGACGCCCACTCCTCATCATATACAGAACATCAGATGGTTTGAGAGTATGCCAGGCATTCCTGACACTGAGCCAGCACTGAGAGAAGAGTTTTAAGGGAGGACTGAACCTCCTCAAGCCTCACACCTCCTTTATTCAGAAGAAAAAACAAAGAGAACCCTGTAGAGTGAGGGTCTACTTTGGTCTGAGGTATGGTATGCGAAACATTGAGCTTAGTCTGATAGTCTCGGGGCAAAACCCCTAATGCATTTGAAGAAGCATGCCACTGGCCAGTGTTGCAAAACATTCATTTTGAACCACCTGTGTGTGTGTTTTGTATCATCCTAAACAGAGACGTGCATGAAGGTTCGGTGATGTTCTGCAACGGAATATGAAAGCTTTAATGGGTGGGTCAATCAAACCACCTTATTATTACATTATCACTTGGAATCACTTGAAATAGTATTATATTGATGAGGGTTTGCTTGGATGAAGATGCCTTCCCATCAGAAATGGAGATCCTGGTAAAAAACTCTAAACTCACACCATTGGCTGAGGAAATTGGCTGAGGGCGTATCATGCTGCTTGGGATGCTCAAACAAACAAAGTAATGAGTTTACACCTTTAGGAAACTGACCTACAAATGACTTGGTTAATGTTGCACAAAGTAAACAGGGTGGAAAAAACAAAATCACACACTTTAGCTTTTAATAACCCTTCAATGTAGCACTAAATATTGCGGAGGACGTCAGTTACCTCATTCTTAATCAATTCAAACATCTCTACGCATGAATGGCTTATCTCTTAAAACATCATCTCTTCAAATATGTTTCTACGTCTACTGGAAATGGTTTGTGAGGAGTGTCAATAACCACTCAAGGCCACTAGGTCAAGGTCTCCATTCAGTTCATTATAAGCTACACATAATCGATACTACAGGCGCAGTTTCTTACATAAAAATAGAACAAAATGACATAATTTGTCTGGAAGTATAAAGAAGACTCAACTTATTTCTTTTTGATGCATGAATGCTTTAATTCTGCAAAGCTAAAATGCCCGGGGTGGAAAATAATATTACATGATTGCAATATCACAAAGAAAAATGAAGCAATTCAATCAGTTTAGAAGTAACCATCATGCCTGTGTTTCCATTTGCCACCTACTGTTAGGCTTAAAGCAGTATGGTGTGTTCATAACCAACCTTAACCCTAATGGTGTCAATGAAGCAATACAATCTCCTTCCCTATCATCCACTCTGATTTATCACAAGAGCTACCAAGATTGCCTTTAACGTTCCTGATAACGCAAGGTCTCGCCTCACAAAGACCTGTGCAAACACACACCTCCATGCACTTCTCCTTGTCAAGGTTAAAGCGAACAAAAACAAATGATCGCTGCACGACCGATGTCTCTACCAAATGCGGACTATAAAATAACCGGTTAGGGCTGGGGACACTAATGAGGCTGTGGAGGTGAAGGTGTTTATAGTTGAAACAAATAAAACCATGGAGGAAGGTGGCCAGGGCATCAGTCACGTGCCACCGATTCTGCCAGTGGCAGGTAGGTTTGCCAACAGCAGTTGCAAATTCCCTCCCCCGACAGAGAAACTGAAGCTGCTCACACTGGTGATAAATGGGCCTCTTTGCAGCAGGGGCGTCGTCGCGGAAATGCTGGATTTTTGTCTTTTGACTCCTTCCGGGGTCCCCAGGCCATAATGTTCCCAAATGAGAACCGGGTTAATATTTCTGCATGCCCTCTGTGCCTCCAATTTTAGAACGCTTTCCTGACGCAGCAGGCACAAAGATGACATTTTTCAGGCAACCTGCAAATCCTGAATGAGTGATCGAGAAAAATGGGTGTTTAAAAATGGTCTCCAGTTAAAATGGTGAGGATAAAAAGATCAGCTTTGACGGAACATGACAGGTGACATATGAGCAGCGAAAATAAATAAAAGAACCCCTGTGAGAACAAGCTAAATGGGAATTCAACATTCTTATCATATATCTGACTTTAAATATGTCAGTAAATATAGCACAGATCTTACATCACACCGAGGTCAAATGCAACTAAACCACTTTTTTCCATATATCTGTATATGTATCAGGAAACAAAGCAAGCATTAGAACACAATATTTAACATTCAGAAACCCCTGACATTACATCTACATTATTACTGAAGCACTTGATTCTGATTAGTTCGTTAGACAATTTGAAGTGGGCGAACATTTTAAATATTATTGTAATCAATTCCTTTTCCAGTACAAGTATAAAATTGACCAAGCCAGAACACTGTATTAAAACACAATAAAATTATAGATATTATAGACATTTAAATGGGAGCTTTGTAGGATTTAATGTAAAGTAATGATGTCATGAAATATGGAATGCTCATGTGCTGTTTTGTGAACAGTATTTTAGCAGTACCTTCTGCAGCGAGAGAAAAGCACAGGCTTATGAAGAACACATCTAGAAAGAATTAGTGAGCGAGTGAGAAAACAAGAGCTGAACAATGCCACAGATTGTAATGCACGTCTGTGTGTGTGTGTGTGAGAGAGAAAGAGAGAGAGAGAGAGTGCAGACAAGCGAATGTCTAATCCAGTGGCTCTGGTCTCTGGTTTGGGGTCACTGCAGAGTGACTAGGCTTGAAATTGTCCCTCCACGCTGTTAAGCTCTGCCTATGAACTGTGGTGTGTGTGTCCCTGTAAGCTGGTCAGAAGGCTAAATCAAGAGAGTCAGGGGACGGCACACGTCCTACAGAGATGAGATGAAAGCAATAGAGAGCATGCGCAAAGCTCCTTGTTGTAAATCTGTCACTTGATTGTGTTCGGTCTGCATTTTGGATTGCACTGGTTCTCAACTGGTTTTTCAGAACCCAGATTTTTGGACTACAACAGGCAACCTAAAATTTGTCTAAAACAGCAACAATATAGCTATAGCACATTTATAGTGTTATTTGTTTGATGTTGAAAGACTGACTGTGCATAAGTGAAAATGCATTTGTGAGTCCAGTGGCAGGATCCTCGACCTAACCTCCCACATCAGGGGTGTCCAATCCTGCTCCTGGAGGACCAGTGTCCTGCATAGTTTAGCTCCAACCCTAATCAAATACACCTGAACCAGCTAATCAAGGACTTAGTAGACAGACTTCAAGGCAGGTGTGTTGAGGCAAGTTGGAGCGAAACTCCACACTGGACAGTGTTTGGACACTAACTGCAGAAGCAGCACCCAAGTCAAAAGTTATATAGGGCACTACATTGCACCATTAACAATTAGTGTGGATTTATCACGTAAGCCAAACCTAAAGATCAGTGAACACTTGGTAAATGTAAAAGAAGGCTGGTCCAGATCTGCAATTGGTTTGTAGTTTTTTCACCTCATCTGTCCCCTCCCTCCCTCTCTCCTTCCCAGTGTCTATAACAAACCCATACGGGCCACGTCCAGCATCTTGACATTCCCCCTGCGTGCAGCTCACTCGTCGCATAACACCGCTGTCTCATCTTTTCCTTTCTCTTTCTGCCCTCACTTTCTTCACCTCTGTGTTATCGCTCCCCTTTGGAGAACTATCTTGCTCCCCTTTGCCTCCCTTATCGGTCTGCAACAGTCTACCGCACACACAGGCAAACAAAGAGCTCCGTCGGCCCTGGGAAGAGGTGCCGAGATGGGGCAGTGTAGCCAGGGGCTGGAGGGGGAATAAGGGATCGTAATGTAGGATGGTGGGGTAAAATATTTTATGACGCTGTTGAAATGCTAGCAGTGCAGTGGGCTCCAACGGTTTTTGATAGATTGCTAGTCAAGAGGATGGGGGGGTTGGAAATCTCTTATCGGGTAACATTCAATGCCTTGAGAAGTGTGAAGTAATTTGACCAATTCATAACAGTGCCAGTATCATGGTATATTGTTTTGCACCATGACGCGTGAAGTTTAATGTGTAGATTAATTACATCTGTTTACAAACAGACAATTGCGTTGTTACACACCTGACCCTTAACAATGTCAGGTATTGCATTGCTAAATGCTAACTGGAGGTATAGTCGCATTAGCAAGCGCAGCCTGTGACGTATGAAGAAAAAGAGGAAGAGCAAGTTATTACACTTTAATGAAACATTACAAAGACCTGCATTCGGGAAGTAAATAGGGTCCATTTTAATCTTATACTGACTGATAAACACACAGACGCACTATATACACACGTCACGGGTGATCTATCAAAATCCAAAGAACTGAGAGAAAATATTAAGGTGAGGAAGATATTAAGACAAAGGGGGGAAAAAGGTCCGCACATACCCCTGACAAAACCAGACATTGATGAAGGAGTCATATATCTCTCATGTCTACCCTTTGACTTCAACAGAGGCACCTTCCTCCTTCCCTGCAACACAGACTGTACCTGCAGTATCCTCCTCTCTGCCTCACTCCCTCACTCCTCTCATCTCCCTCCGTTTCAATGGAAACGGGCAGAAACGATCCATTACCACTAATGAATTGATTCAATTGGGCATAATAGAGTCATTTATCTATCAGAGAAAAGCCAATTCATGTTGAGAGAAAAAAAGCGAGGGGGGCTTAAACAGCGAAACGATGCTGGTGGTGAGAGGGGGGGGGGTTATGTGAGGTCTGTGCTCATCTCTGGTAACTAGGGCAGGGTGCCGAAGCTTTGCCATAACATGCCATGATGTTGAGCAGCACATACACCCAAAACACAAGAATGATTCGATTCTGCCTTGAAGCAGTGGGGTCTGTGATAGGCAGAGGAGCGTGTTTCGCGGGAGGGAGCGGAGACCAAATTGAAAGTTAGTGTGCAAAGTGAATTATCTTTGGCTTCGTTGAGCTCCACTGGCTAGAGGTGAGAGAGTGTGTGTGAGTGTGTGTGTGTGTGTGTGTGTGTGCAAATTAGAAAGCTTCGGAGAAAAAGATATAACACTGCACAGCCAAATAGAATGACAAAAAAACATGTAAAATACATGCAAAACACTAATACTTATATAATAACAAATAATATGAATAATTTATAGCTGCTGTGGAGTATACATGTAAATGATAAAACCTAATTATTTGTTGTAAATTGCTTGCTTAATTAAGATAAAGGAAATTTATCTTGCTGCTAATTGTTAACTGCGGTTGTTATGAATTCATTCACAATTCTGTTGTTACTTCCGAAAATTTTACACTTCGTTTCACAGCCGAACTGAATATGAACAGAACTGCATTTATCACTGAGAAAGAACGACAATCATAGTTTACCATGATTATTTATAGTATTCATAAGGCCAAAAATAAACGCTTTAGTCTAGCCCAAACGGCGAAAGATTATCTCCTCAACCAGCTACAAAACTGACAGACACTTCGTAATGTACCTACGTAAAACAATACGATCCAAACGCCCACACCTGCTGAAGATGTAAGCTCAAGCTGCGTGTATAACCTCACACTGTCAGTCGAACCCTTTCCTCCATTATGTCTCATTGGTTTAGACAAACACAGTGCGGCAAACAGATAAAGCCCCAAACTCCACATCATTGGCCTAAAGAATTCTTATCACTGCTGGGAGGACAATGGGTCTCCTCTGATAGGTGACTGCTGCAGTGCCTGATAGGAAAGCTGGCTTCCATCAAACTGTCCATAAACGTGATAAAATGCACTAACAATAGTGATGGCAGTGGTGCTCATCTCCTGTAACCCATGGCAACGCGAGTGAAGAGGTGGCAGGGAAAACAAATGTGGGTCAGGGGAACTAGTTGGCTTTACTCAACATGTTTACCATCAAAAAAGACATGGTAGATGTCTAGAGTGGAGAAGAGCACAGGATATGCTCCTGAAGAACTTTCAAAACATTTGTGTAGGAATATCGAGGTATTTCATTCGTGATCGTAAAGACTGGTGCAACTGACGAGAAATAACGAGTGTGATGGCCACAAAATTCCCAGTGTTATCCGATGGGAGGACAGTAAAAGCCACTCCTCCAAAATAACACACACACAGCTCTCTCGCTTTCTTTTCTTCTCGCTCTCTCTCTCTTTCTCTCTCTCTCTCTCAGTAAGAGCCCACAGGCAACGGAGAGTGGGTGGCAAATTCAGCGTACAGTGCTCCTCAGGTTGCAAACAGAAAGAAAGAACAGAAGCAAAAGACAGAGACAAACAGACAGAGAGAATGTGTGCTCGCGATGCCTCTGACAGAGTTTAACCGTCATTTTTAGTGTTTTTCGTGGCTACTGAAAGGAGAAAAGTCACACATACAGACTTGACAAGCAAACTGCCTATCAAAACACAGAGTCAATAAAACTTCATGCATTTACGTTCCTGCTATGCGCACACAGCCCAAAGTACCACTTACGTTTTCAGACGGGCACCATAGCGTCATAACCATAACGACCTAGAACCAATTCAATTTTGAGACACAGCTAATCAATATTTATTGAACACAATAATTACATGTTGGTTTTGGAAAAAAACACATTGATGAATTTACTTCTCTTTTCAGCTGCTCATCAGACATCACCAAATCAAATATCACAGACAGTGAAGAATACATAACTGACCAGATGAAAGAATCCGTGCAGACAGGAGGTTATGCAAACATTTAACTTGGACATGCCTTGATGACTCTCTACATCTGTATACTGCATAAGACAGCAGCAGTTTCCTAGTTTCACACAGAGCTATAATGCAAAGTAAAGGAACACATTAAGTCATTAAGTTACCAGATAAAGCAGATGTGAGAAGGTAAAACAAGTGATTCATTCTTTTATAATACACTTTACTCTAAATAGTTGCTTAAGTTAATATGCATATTAACTTTTGTCAAGTTTTAAAGGTTAAAAGTATTTATGAACGCATGTAGTTTCAAAAAAAGTTGAGTAACCCCTTTAAGCAGTATACTTACATGCGGTGCGGCGTAAATTTGTAAAAGCATTCATATTTCATGTAGATTCGCCTCACCCTGTATCATAACAAACTGCATGCATTTGCTGCAACAGTTACAGTATAATATAGTTAAAATATTGTTTAACCTAAAATTATTGTTTTCGACAAACAAAAAGCAAATCACTGCTGCTAAAATGCCACATTCCAAAAAGTTTTACAGTTTTTCCAATTTACTGCCAGATCTTCCTCTCTGATCCAAGATTTCTGAATGCCCCAAGCAGCCTTGCTTTTAAAGTCGGAATAACAAGCGCCCACACGGTTACTGTTGTTGCAATATATAGCATTCATACAGCGCAGGTCAAACACATTCAAAACTCTGCAGGAATGCTTTGTGTCTGTCTGCAAACGTTTGAGTTTATGAATGAGTGTTTAAGTTCATACACCTTCTCTAGTATGTTTCTGAGGAGTGTGTGTTCGATCACGTAGAGTCGAGCACCATAGCTCTCAGTCTCTCTGCAGTGTGGATCAGGTTGCAGGGTTGCCTGGATTATGCTCTTTTAAGAAGGGATTAACCATGTTTCAGCGTTCAAGGCAAATTGCTCCGAGAAGGCACCTATGGCTACAAAAAAGTTAAATTCTGCACCTAATCCTTCTCAAAGCTCCTTAACCGACTCTCTCTCCTTCCTTGTCACACTCTCGACCCGTCAGCGAACGTTTCGAGAGCTGCCACCTTTTTAAGACAATTCACCCACCCTCCCTGCGACTTTCTTTTGGAACGTGAAGGTTTGGAGTCTCTTTTGGAAAGATAAGACAGCTCGCGTCGGCGCCGATGATGCGTCGCTATTACCCTAAATATAAAATAATGACACGAGGCCTCGACTGGCAGATGTATAATGCCACAATGGATTTTCCTACAAGGAGAGAAGGCTGACACAACGTACTGACAAAAGTTCCTCTCAATGCTTTACTATTAAAATGAAGCCAATGCGTCACTCTGCCGAGCAACGTATGATCCCGGTTGAGCCGCGGTTCCCTTTGGTTTAAGGTGTGAAATGGTGAAGGTCTTTCAGGAGAATGGAGCAGCTTGTGTTGATACTGCATGCGCAATTCGGGTGTCATGTCCATGACTTTGCCATATGGAAAGAGGCAGCTGTCGTTCTTTTTTTGTGCGTGTGGGGGTGTGCGACCCAGGTGTTCCTCGCTCTTTACCTTCCTGTTTCTCTTCTTCACTTGTGGAAAAATAAAGGCTGAGGAATGAGGATAGTGACTGAGCTCTTGTTAGTTCTTTGACACAGGCAGTTTGTATGAGTGTGTGTGTTTGTGTATGTGTAAGGGCTGTGCAGGATGGTTGATTAGTTGAACCCAAGAACAGGTCTCATGTAAACGCACCCTGAGAAATGAGTCCAATCAGAGCCAGGTGAACCTGACAACCAGTCTTGTGATACAGAGGTTAATTCAGACAGATTACTTATCTAGCAACCCATTGACTAGATTATTAAAAATTAAAAAATACTGTACACTGCACACTGTGGTTTTTGCACATCCCTACATGGTACATGGTAATATTTTAAATGACGTGTAACAAATATTTTGCTCATTGGGATTCCTGAGGACAATGTTATGAGCAGTCTGAGCAGCAAAATATTCTGCCGTTTGACATTACTACAAAGATGCATATCCATTACAAAAAATAACCAAACACTAAGAAACATCTTGTTTTTATGTTATTTTAATTAATTTAGGTCATCCTGAGGCATCCTTGTGGGCCCCTGCACCCCGGTCTCTCTAACACTGTACTGAGGTACTGAATTTTGGAATCCAGCCGTCATGTATGTGTGTTTAGGGTGGGGCACAGAGGCCTATGCACGTCTACTAATGCTTCCCACTGCTAGCTTTACAATAAAGACGACCTCACCTGTCTCTCACACTGACAGACCAAACATCACCATTAACACACATATTCTGCACATATACGCAAATACACAAACTCCCACCTTTACCCTCCTGATTCTGCTATTGATTTCGGAAGTAAAGCGCTATGAGCCACGGTATCTATGGCAACACAGAGTGGCTGAGGCAGCCAAAGTTTCTCTCTCTCATTGGTGAGGTATCCTCACTGGAGGAGGTGAGAGAAGAGATGGGGAAGGAGAGCGAAAAATCATTCTTATTCTGCGCTACAGGCCAGTGTTGGCTTCATAGCAGACTGGCAACGGCAGCATCCTGGTCCCTGCATACTAAACAGCGCTCTGTCATCCGTGCACTCACGGGTACACGCGCTCACAACAGAACGCAAATGCTATTTTTCTTTCCCGACAATATGCCACGCAATCGTACAGTAAGAACACACAAACACAAAATTAGCACGAATCTTCCATATAAGACCAGATTTGTCTCGGCAGAAACTGCGCACAAGGTAGACAGGCATCATGCAGTCCGCTCTGTCCTGGAGACCATATGCACCGACACACACACACACACACACACACACACCTCCCCGTGGCCTATGCACTTCCAACCCCCATCCTCTTCCCTTCTCCTCTGTGCTCGCTCTCTCTTTCCCTCTCTCTCTCTCTCTCTCTGCTGCCATGATCCATGTGGTCTCTCCATCTGTTAGTGTAAGCATGTGGACAAAGAGACAAGCAGTGTTCACACACTGCAGTCACATCATCAGATGATGCACTGCACACAGGTACCGCAGTGCGATACAACCGGCACACACCTGCAGCTTAAGACCCATGCACTGCAGGTCTGCATATGCACTGCAGCATGCTATCATACTGACCTAATGCGATGGTCCACGCGTCTATTTACACGTTGCAGCTGGGAAATAATGAACATATGGCTTTATAGCATCGAGATGTAGTTTTACACTCATTTTCCCACCGAAAGCTCTTAAAGACTAAAGCGCACTAATGTACACTGGAATTGACTGTGGACGAGACACACATCAATCGCACACCAGCTGGGTGCAGACATGAAACAATGAATTTTGTGAAAAGCTTGACGCAAAATAGGAACAAAAGCCATCAGTTATATTTGATGCGTGTCTTTTACTCGCTTGTTTTTCATCATTGGACTTCAATGTACGAATATATTCTTAGCTCTTTCTGTGTTTGGATTTCATAGCAATCGTGTGTGTGTGTGTGAGTGTTTGTGTGTGTGTTTGTGTGTGTTAACCTAATGTGAAAATAGAAACACAACGAACATTATTCTCAGCATAAGATTATATTTTAGACAATTTCGTTGTGGAACGTAAAACAACACAATACTTCACCGAACAGAACAAATAAAAATGCAAACTACATAAAAATTGTTATAGTTTCCTGGAAATGTTAATACTATTCTAGTATCTTAGTATTATGATGACTACAACAGCTTAAAAACATTCACTGTGCTCTCTATACTGACACTGTTTCTGTGAGCTTATTCACGGCTGTGTCAATATAGTTCAGCACAAAGATGTTGACTACGGGCCTCCTGTGAATACGCAATAGATAAACACACATCGTTATGGGGCGTCAAGTGGAGAAAATATTGTTACAACTGGGAATTGTGTGTGTTTACAAGCGCTCTATACTACAACTAAACTACTTGCTAAAACAACACGCCGATCACTGTATCTACCCCCTTTCCTTGTTGACACACACAAGTGCACACAAACGCCTTTGTTTAGGTGGCACAGTCGGTCGGTGGTGGTTTTGTCTGGTGCCTGTGTTGTCAAGGATACAACGAGTGCGGTGTGCTTCAGCCCCCACCTCTCCCCTCCTGTCTTCACTCTTGCAGGATCTGAGAGAAGCTCGCCTCAATCCCTGATGTGTGTGTGTGTGTGTGTGTGTGCGAGTATATCATAGGGGTGGGGGGGGCTGACGGAAAGCAATACCTCTCCTTCCTGTGAATATTCGGAGGTGGGGGAGGGGCAGGAGTAGAGCAGTAGGAGTAGGGCAATAGGAGTAGAGCAGTAGGAGTAGAGCAGTAGGAGTAGAGCAGTAGGGTGGTCTTTTTAAGATTTCTCACTGTGTTTGAGGTTTATTTCACTCCGCACTTCCATGACACGCAAGAAAAATTTGATCCCTTTAGCATATGGTGAGCTTTATAAATGTATAAGTCGGGAGAAGACATATAATATATATAGGCAAAATGTTACATCACTAAGAACACTGTAACCAGACAGATGCCATTTTGAAGCCGTACCTCCTATTACTCTCAAACACAAATTACACCTTATATCACACTACACTCCAAGTACAAGTATGACATTACTTCACTAACTGAAATAACGATTTTCACTTGGAGCGAACAGGTGAAAAGAAAATCTTCAAAGCGGAGATCTGAGCCATATCTAGAGTTTCTAGAAATATCAAGAGATTCGGTGCGGGCACTTCTACCCATTGATGTGTTGATGCGTTTTACATTGATGTGAAACGCATCAATGTAAACTGATGTAAAAATCGAATTACATCATAATGTTACAACTGGCAAACCTGTAAGACTGTCTGTCTATCCAGCAATTAGTATTCACATTCACCCCAGCATTAATATCCAAAGCTCATCTCCAAAACATCTAATAGTTCTCACACTTGCTCTGGAATGACATCAGCACTACACACAACACAAACACAGCCCCTCCCTCCCTGTAATCGCTCACAAATACATTACAGCCGTCATAGCAATATGCAAAACGGCATGGAGTGACAATCAAAGCCTGACTAACAAGCTTTTAAGGACCGTGCTAAAGTTTCATAATCACACACTAATACGATTATGCAAACTTGCCCATTCTGCCACCTGTGTTTGAAAAAGAGAAAAACAAACCACTAGATATTCTCTATGATCTATGAACGTGTGTTCGAGGAAGCCATTATGAGAAAGCTTTTACTAACTGTCTTCACCTCCGTAAGCAACCATAAATATCACTAATTGCAATTCCACCCCCATCCCAAGACTTTCCACTGACAGCACCAACCACTTTTCAATCAATAACCAGATGGCTATTGTCGACCTGAAACATCCAATAGGATGTCAAATTAAAAAGGCATTATCCAATCAAAACCCACCATTACACAACACCAAATCAAGTAACAAGACAAATAACTGTAAAAGCATCTTGCCAAATCCAGTATCCCGTAATTTCACACTTGATATACTGAAAATTACTAAATTAATTTGACTAAATTAATACATTAAATCGTTTTTATCTACATTTAGTTTTTAAGTAAAGGTGACTACAATTCTCCCTAAAATGTTCACTGTTTTGTGCTTGTCATACATTCGCTAGGGTTAGTTATCGATCTACCATATTATTGATTTGATATGCATAATATGCATACTTGCCATAGTGAACTCCGTACAACACGTTCCCTCTGGACAAAAGGGACATTAGAAATGTGTAAATGTAATTTTGTGCAAAGCAAAATCATCTGTACTGTACGCAAGACCCTGAGCTAAGCTAATACCAGAGGCTAGCTTTGGGTTTGTTGACACAAATCTTGCTGCTACCCCATTATCGCTCTAATATGTGTGTAACAGCCTTAGCCTCTAATAACCACAAGGAACAGGAAAGCACTGCTTTGTAAGGATGCGACAGAACAATTCTGATAGACCTGAGGCTAAACAAAAACTAGGATTAGCAATGAAGACACCAGTTGGGCTGGTCTTATGTGGATAAGGAAACATGAATTAGCACATGTCTGGCATAATCACAACTACTACATTTAAAGCTATGGAAACGACATTTTTGTCTGGGAAAAACACAAGGCATATAAGTGAATCGCATATAAAAGACAGCTTCTTAATATCACACACGCGTTAATAAACAAGTACGTCATTTTAACAGAAGAAATAGCAGGACTGTAGTATTTTAACATCTATAAGTTGTTTTAAGGGCGCAGAATGAGCAGCAATTCCATTCACAACTGGAATTTGGTTATTCATCATAACCTTTTTCTATCATTTCATTTTCGTCACACATTTTCCATTATTCATACCATCTTTTACTTCAAGCTCTACCTTCATCCTGTTTTCTCTGCATTCTCTCTCTCTTTCTCTCTTTTTTTTCTCTCTCTCTACCTCTTTTCGCCTCTCTGCTGCATTTTCCTCAGGCAGCAAAAGAACCAGCCATCATAAATCTGCCCCTTTATTGCTTCTGAGGAGAGAGAACGAGGAAAGAGGGCAGGGAGGGGGGAACACATAAGATGCAGGAGAAGAAAAAAAGAGAGGAAAAGGGGTGGAGGAATATCTAATCTCTGAGCAAGAGCTACAGAACACAATGAACAGATTGATAAAATGAAAGGGGAGAGAAAGCGGGTGTCTGGGAGGGGCTGAGGATGTCACCATTAATGAGAATAATTTACAGTTCAGAAGCTAACGGGCCCGAGACCACTCTGTAACGGAGACCACCCCCATTGCCCATCCAATAACAAAAGGAAGCCTAACAGCAGCCTTTGCTGCGACGTGACAGCCAAATTTCGAAGCAAAATTAATCCAAGAAATTGTATTTCATGATATCAGATTAATGCAGTAGTATTTGATCAACTGACTCTCAATAACTGTGGACTGAAGGCCATTGATTATAACCACTGAGTAACTAGATGTGCCAGGCAGTAATGGTAAACTGAAAATCCTCTCATCCTTAAAACTGAAGAGAACACACATCCTTATTTCCACGAGATGGACAGAATAAAAGAACAGGATTCCGGCAGCCACAGGGACATCGGAGACTTGGAATTTCCTATTCCAAGTGCTAGCTGTTGCTCAGGGCAACGGCCACCATGACTGTCCCACTCCACAACACAGACAAAAAAATCTAGAATTATGTCTGGTAAATTATTGGTTCAACTGTCGCAAGCATGTTTCTAGACTCTAAAGGTCTTATTTTGCCTAAATCTTTTAAAACCAATAAATGGTCAAAACAAAATGGAAGGCTTGAATCAAAATGTATAGCTTCTAAAAACGGCCATCAAATTTAGTTAGTAAAGATTTGATGTCAGTGACATGTGGCTATTAAGTCTGACACCACCTTCAAAGGACAGAAGCAAGTTAAACTACATTGGCTACTCTTACAATAACCCACAACAAAGCTGGAAAAGCTTGGCATGTGCATCAACACTGTGACTAATACCACTGTGCTTGTGCTGACAGTTGCATAAAAAGCAATACTAACACACACTACGCAATGTTGACAGGGCTCTAAAACAGACAGCTTACTGTAAATGTCTAGTAGATTAGCTCTCAAAAATCTACAGTTGTTGCCCTGGTACACTGAATATTCCGTCCAAAAACGAACAAAATTTTAAAGGTTGAACAAGCCTTTACCTCAACAGCACGAATAAAGTACAAGCATCTTACCTGCACATGTTGCTGCATAGAGCCATACGATAAGCCTTGACTCAGCACTTTTTGTTTTAGCATCATCATCCTCTTCTGTTCTTCACTTAGATGGGCTGTCTGGCTGGGCATTGGACCTGGAGCTTGGGGCGGCCCACTCCCCTGCCCTGCAGTGCCCTGCATGTAGGGCATCATCGGGTTTTTGGCTTGACTGGCCATGGGCGGCGTCATCCGCTGACTCATATGGTCTACTCCACTGAAATGAGTCAGCGGCTTGGTGTTGCTATATGAAAGCTGCTTATTGAGGTTGTTTTGGGCAGCCAAGTTATTAGGTTGCTGCTGCTGCTGTTGCTGGTTGAGCATGTTCATGTGGTTCTGTGGGAGGTAGTTGTTCATGCTTTGTGTTTTTGGTCCCATCGTGCTGCTAGCATTGAAAGTCTGCGGATACATCATTGGGCTATTTGGTTTGTCTGCGTTAAAGGGTCCACTGTATGGGCTTGTTGGGGCCCCTGCAGGTGACCAGTTTGCTGCCTGGGACTGCTGTTGGTGCTTCTGTTGGATAAGTTTGGCACGTTGCTGCTGCTGAGCAGCCATTTGCTTTAGCTGCTCAGCAGGTGAAAGTTCAGACGTGGGTGGGACTGGTACACTTCCACCTGCAGCCCCTCCGCCGGGGCCCCCCGCTGTTACCGGAGTTGCTCCCACAGGGCCAACACCAGGACCTGTATTCATCATGAATCCATTTCCTGGCCTCGAGGTCTGGGTCTGAGCTTGGGTGGGCGTTTGTGGAGAACGAGCCACACAGTTGGCAGGCGATCCCGATGGCATTCCAACTGCTGGTGACTGCTGCAAGGGCTGCTGGGGTGGTGTGCCATTTGCGGCAGTTGCGAATGGGGGACCAGAGGAAGACGGTCGTACCTGAGGTGACCCCATGGGCATCTGTCCACTCTGTGGTTGCGATGTACTGTTGGGTGCTGTGGCTACAGGGTTAGGTGCTGGGTCTTGTGCAAGCTGTGTTTGTTCTGTTGTGGCCCGTGTAAAGTCGTTCACCTCCTTCTTCTCCTCAAAGTCCTCGTTAAAGAGGTCATGCATGTCATCCTCGGGCACTGTATTTGCCAGCTCATCAATCAACTCCTGCCATTCCTGGTCATTCAGATTGATGTCAGAGAATAGCTTGTTCTGATTTGAAAGCGAAGTATCTGAGGATTCTATTCCACCACCATCGTCCAAAGGCTCCTGTTTCATGTCCTTTAATAGGCTAAAGCCATCGTCCAAATCCAATGAACCGTTCAGTTTAATATCAGGCATTCCACCGTTTTTGCCTAAATCCTCAGGTCGTGCAGTAATATGGTTGGCGCCAGCATTGCCGTTGCCAGTTCCGTTGTTTGAGGAGGCACTGTTGTTGCCCGAAGGCAAGGTGGGCTTAATGTCCATTTGATGAAGTGGGGAAATAGGTGGGAGGCTACTGAGAGAGTCTATTCCAGTGCATCCTTCCTTACGGAGTCTCTTTGTAGTGGGAGAGTAGCTCCCATCATTGAGGCCATTTTGGTCACCATTTAAAGGAGACCGGGCACTGTCCAATTTCCTCTTCACTGTCTCCTGAAGCTAAAAGAGAAAGTAGAGAGGGAACAATAATTAGATTATTTCAGGTTTATATAAGAACCTATTAGTAGAACAACGTTTTCCTGAAGATCTTGTAAGACCCAAAAATTCAACTGCCATTTTCTCACCCTTGTTAGGAACAACACCATGGGTGAGTAAATGATGACAGAAGTTTCTCAGTGTAAGAATAGTAAAGCATGGTATTATTCAAATAATTATTTACATTTTACACCATAGGCACGCAAAAGTGGTTTCCAATACAGGGCGTGAAAATTTACATAGGTAATATATGTATATTTCCACTATCAAAACACTTCACAATAGCACACATTTTGCGCCAATATTCGCCACTCTGCATGTAACAAAGATTAAAAAAAGAGACAGTCACTGAGGCGGGCACTGAGAAAACCTTGTTTTTTGTTTATGTTTTTGTGATTCAAAGTTCTCTACAGCAGATCATTCACTGTGGTATTCACTTGACGTCAATGAGGGCAGGTATTTTGATCTAAACAAACTGCCTACACCTCCCACAATTCCGATGCTGGTTTTCCGTAATCTGTGCAGGTGCTTGGGTTTTAAACAGAGGTCTCATGAGCGGCACTAACAGGCTAATTTGAAACAGAAACATAGTGCTGTACAAGGACAACCCTCTCAACAGGCCATTACTTTGAAGCCAATCCCAATAGCTATGCACAGACCAATCAACAATAATGTTGATTGGTGATTCTGTTGTCGGCATGGATCTGGATTGTTGAAGTACAACAATCAACTCATTATGTGTGCTTATATGGAGCATTAAATTCCAATTCTAATCCGAATGAATATGTTCCATGTAAACACACCAACCTGAATAAAAAGGCCCAAACTGAAACTTTATCGGAGGAATGGGATAAACCTTTTTAGAATTTTTAGCATTTAAGCAAACTGCTTTATATTAAAAGGTTTTTAAGATAATAAACATTTCAGTCAAGTGTTTCCAAACTTTTGACCGGTAGTTTATACACTAAACTAATAACAACATGTCACAACAAACATACCATCACTGCACTGAGAATCATTAATACAGAACAATAAAGTGAAAAACTTCAAACTTCAGTTAACACTTTGTCACCACAGAGGTTGAGCAAGCGAGAGAGTAAGAGAGCGAGCAGGAAGACGAGGGAATTAGTTGCAAAATGAACTTACAGTTGACAAAGTTTCATTGTTCACACATGGGCACACTCCCATCCCACAATGCTCTACGGCTTAATTTGTCTCAGCCATTAAGCTGTGTCTAAGTTTCTAAACACTAACACTCACACACACACACATGCCAGCATAGGTTAGGAATCGAAGACAAGCCCTAAAAATGCCATAAACCCTTCTAAAACAATACTTATCAGTACTATTAAGCACAAATAAGGTGGGGAAAAGATTAATTAACTGCAATTAATCATAAATGTGAATGACATATTCAACAAAATATTAATTTAACATCATCTTATGCCACTTTGCAGACGGTCCCTTTCCTGCTGCTATTGCAGGGCAGTGTGGTGGGGAATCAACAACGGCAAATATCGATGCGGAAAGAGTGATAGGTGAGGATGTAAAATAGATGAAAAGCTTCTCATCATCTCCTCTCATCTTTCCGTTTGTGCTAATGACTCTCACACTGAACACATTTAAGAGTGTGTTAATTACAGAGGTGAAATGTGTGTGTGTGTGTTACTTTGTTTGTGTGTTAGACGTAGATGAACCGTAAGAACATTAGTGACAAATTTTTCCCAACATACGTAACAGCAGGATCCCACCCACCATGTTTGCTTATCCCAGTAGACCTCAGCGTGTGTGTAAGAAATCTCACACACACACACACACACACACACCACTCCGGCAAAACATGGCAAATGAGATTCTGAAAAACAACAAGATTCATGGATCTTTCTCCTAGCTCTCATCTGAAGCGATTCGTACCCTCCCTTCCTCTTTGCATTCCATCTCTCGCTCGCTCTCTCTCTCTCTCTCTCTACATGACCACAAGAACGGCAAGATAATGATAGCAAACAAGAAAGGCAAACATTAGGTGGCTAGCTTTATGCAAAAGAAGAAGAGAAGCAAGATAAAATGGGTCGCGCACAAAACACTCTCTCTGTTGACATCCACCTCCTCAGGAATGTTACACTATCTGGCTGCTCTTAACAAACACGTTAGCTGTGCTGAATAAAAGCCATGCAATTCCAAATATGTATCTTGCATTCATCTAGATCTGCACAGGATCTCGTTTTTCATTGTTACACCTCTGCCATGTGCGACAGCTAAGGGGGTTGTCAAGGCAACCGCTGTCACGATTCCTGTCCATACCCATGGCGTTTATCATGCTATAAAGATGATTAGGCTGACTGTCACTCACACAGAAAGGAAGAGAAAAAGATAGAGAGACAAAAAGAGATAGAGAGACACAACAATGCATCTCAGACTGAACACTTACACTTTGCTCCCAAACCAAGTCTACTGTGGCAGCATTTTAAGGCATCATAAATGTGCTGTCGGCATGCAGGCTGTTCCAAAATGGAGGCAACTAAATTAGGCTTGTGGCAGAATGCACTGCCACAAGTTTAGTAATTTAGTTCAAATTTATTTTGACAAATATTGTGCTTGATATATTGTTATATTGTGATATGACAAATTAGTATCTCATTTTGCTGCTGCTAAGATATTAAGGCTGAATGAACAAACACAGATAAAACCATATCAACTTCATCATCTCTTATGTTCAACAGAGTGCTCGGAAAAACAAAACAAAAGTGTAAGCAATGCCTCTCATTTTCAAATTCAATCATCAAAGTTCAGTCTGCTGCCAATAGAAAAGGAAAACTCTCAAACTCAGTGTGTTCACATTTGAGGCCTCTTCAGAACCATATTCAAATCTCTTTCAGCTGATTTAAGAGTAAACTGAGTTATATTGCATACACATTAAAGTTGCTTAAGGCTGGGCTCAGACTAAGGATTCTCCATACACAACAGTTCCATCAAAAACAAGAGCTGAGGGCTCAGTTGCTTTGTCCGTTGTACATGTAAACATGAATAATAATAATAATATTACAAAATCAATATACTAACATCTCACAATCTATATTTTATTTACATCTGCTCCCCCGTGGGATTACATTGGGTGCTCCCTTTGGCAAGATGATCTTAGTAATATCTTGTAGTGTGTGATGCGCCGCAATCTCATAACGTGAGCGTGTTTAAGATTTTAGAGCAAAAGTCTGTCAAGATTTTCCTTATGCGTGCGCTGCAACCAGATTTCATAATCGGTCAGGATTTTAAAAATCCTGTAGTCTGAGCCCCGCTTAACAGGCAGCTACCTATGTAGGCAGTAGGTGGCCTACTAGGTTTTGAAACAAAGCTTTCATATCCCCTTAATGCCTCAAATACACTGATGAGTTGGCCAAGCGTTCCCTCACTTCACTTCCACTCCTTCCCTACACGTGATTGATGTCAATAATGATCATCTTCCTAAAAAGACTCGCCATGCCAAGCGAGGTGTAATTAGGTATGTTTAGCACCAACCCCCTCGTGCAGACATCTCTACCGACGTCTGGGTCGAGTGTGCGCACGGTACAAACGCCGTAATTACGGACGCGCAAATCAGCACGTAAACCGCAGACAGATAGCTAGCTAGCTAGCTAGCTAGCAGCATTCATCTCAAAAACGCTGTAATAGGATAAGAATGGCAAAAAACCTCCCCCAGCGTTAACTAGCATGGCAGGGTTAAGAAAACACACAGCAGAGATAGAGGGAGAAGAAGAGAGGGAGAGAAATGAGAATGCGCGAGTGTGTGTGTGTGTGGAGGGGCAGGCTGATGTTTGTTTTTCTCCATTTCACTGCCTATTAAAGTGCTCAGTAGCTCACACAAACACACTCCCTCTCTCCTGCTCTCTTCACAGTCACCATGTGGGAGAGCACACGGATAAAGAGAGAGGGAGAGCAATACAAGAGGGAGGGAGGGAAAGACAGAAGAGCTCTTCAGACAGACGCTAATGCTTTCATGTGACTGGAGAGAGCAGTGCGAGAGAGAGAGAGAGAGAGAGAGAGAGAGAGCAAAAGAGAGAAAGAGAGGGGGCACACATGGGAGGGAGGGAGAAAACCACTAAGGTGCAGTTGTTATAGCAACCTCCTGATCCTAAAGCCCCTCCCCCCGGCTCCTGGGCTGAGTGCAGTGGACACTTCTGCCAATAATCTCTTTCTCTAGCGGTTTCCCTCCCTAATGTTTTCTTTCCTCGTTCTCTTCTACACAGAGGCGTGGAGATATTTTTCCATCATCTTTCCATCCCACTGCATTGTCCTTTTCTTTATCATTATCATTTATTTCTTCATAATATTCTTTGTGTTTGGAATAATTAGCCATGAATCAATCGCCTCCTCTCATCACCTACAACCACACACACACATGCCCAGTGTTCAACTGAGGTATGTCAACAAAGGAACAAGTAACTTTGTATGCTCGAAGTTTACTGGCTCCTTGTCACTGAAAAATGAACAATTCTATGTTCAAAAACATTTTTTTAGTAAATATTGTGTATATATTAATATTGTTTCTGCATATCTAATTTGACACAATCTACCACGACACTCACTGAATACAGGCATGAATATTAACATATGAACAAAATGTATAACACGGGTTCGATGCGACACGCCTGTCAAGAAAGAACAATTGTTAGTTTGACTGCCAGAGTCCCATGCTATTAACTCAAAGTTAATACAATTTTAACAACAGGTCTTAGCTGAGCTTCAAAAAACAAGCTTCAAGCGCAGTGTGTGACACGTGTCGAAAGCTAATCCAAATGAGTGTGTTTAATCCACATTATTAAATTGAGCTCTTAAATTCGCATCGTACACTGAAGGCAGATCGACCTTTGACACAACAGATAACACAGCTGAACACATGCAGGCACTTACACACACCTTATGGTAAATACCTCAAAGATGTACGCATGCCTGCAGAAAATGCAGGCTGCGCGTGCATGTCTGCATTCTCGGTGTAAATTCATCAGACTGTGTAATATGCTGATCAAATCTATTTTAATTTAAGAGGTGAAAATAAAACCAGTGACAGTCAGTTCAGGTGTAAGATATATTCACACTAAACACACACAGCCGTACTAGCAACTGAATTCGTAATTAAAAGACACTACATTGGTTTTTGGCTAGTCACAATTTGTCGCATTGTTTTGGGCTCTATACGTTGCACGTGCTCGAATCTGTGTTGTACGGAAATTATGGAATGTTGTGGTTAGCGGGAAAAATGCATTACCTCACACCTCCTTTCTCTCTCTAACTCCCACTTTTCTACCTCGCTTTACCTCATAAGTTCCTGTCTGTGGGATACAGAGGTTTATAAATAACTCTCAGCCCGGTACAGTGTTTTGCGAGTGTGTGTGGTGGTGGCAAGTGTTAAGATTGAAGGAGTGTGTACTGGCTAACGCTAATATAATAAGATATTAATGAGGGAGAGAGAAGGAGAATACGGGAGGGGGAGGACAGGAGAAAGCGTCAACAGAAGAAAGGAGGGTGGAGAACGAGGGGGCACGGAGAGTCAGCATATGAGCTTCCGCTCGTTGAGCAACACCGCCTCCTCCTAAACGCTGCTAAATACTCGCTCTCTCTCTCCCTCCCTCACTGTTAATGGCAGCCTGTTTAAACACAGACTGAGCGAATGTGTGTGCGTGCACTGTAGCGCCTGGGTGCATGTTAAACACAGTCCCTGAAATCCTACTCCAATCCAATAAAGCCTTCAGCAGCCCTGCCAGCAGAGACAATTACTGCACCTCACCCAGAGAGAGAGAGAGAGAGAGAGAAAGAGAGAGAGACCTGTGAAACAGAGAGAGACCTGAGAGAGACGGAGACCTGCGAAATGGAGAGAGAGAGAGAGTGAGAGAGAGAAAGAGAGAGAGAGCAGGAAGCATGGAGAAGTGGAAACACAAAGGCCACAGAATGCTCCTCACAATTAAACAAACATCTCATGATCATCTGTACATTAATCACAGTAGTGTTGAGTCCCGCTTATGTGTTTTGAAGGACATGGTCAACTAAAGGTGATTAGATCTTAGAGAGGGTGAATGGAGAAGAGGCTGTGAGGGAGATACATGTAATAGGGTGACCCTGAGACTGAGGTCCAGTCACCACAAGAGTGAGGCTGAAAATTACAAACTTTACTCCAGTGCTACAGGTGGCGCAGGTTGATGGACTTATTGGATGCATGTGTGTCTCTTTGTATAGATCCAAAAGAATGTTGTATTAGCTTTAAATATCCCTGTCCGTTGTGAACAGGCAGTATAAACAATAGATTCTACCAATTTTACACAAAATAACAAGTCGACGAAGCCATCGATGATAAGGTTTTTAAGGATATGTGGATTATCAATTTAAATTATTTTAATCAAATCATGACAACCTGATGAATACATAAGAATAATCCACAGACTGCAGATTTCATAACACTTTCGTAAACTGAATAATCAAGCATAATCTAACACAACATGACAACTCAATATTTTACAAGACTAAAACATTGCAGATGTTATGCATGTCAGATGCCTGACAACCTTCTTCAGAAACTTAAGAAATGTGCCATTGTGTACATGCAAGACAGCCTAAGTGGTTTGTGGGTATTATTGCAGCTATATGCTAATGGTGTGCTTGTGTCTAATGGGCAATTAGCATCAATGCTACAGGTTAAACACCTCTCAGTAAGGAGGGGGAGGGCAACAGACACCCCACAATGGCCCATCATTTCTCTTCCGCACCCCTGCACGTCATTTACCTCACTTTACAGAGTTCTTCTCTTTTTGACTACTTTATAACTCAACTGTCTCCTCTCTCCTTTTTTCTATCCAATTACCCATCTGTTTATGCAAAGTATTTCTGTTTATATCCTTCCATCTACTTTCACCATCCCTCCCCTCTCTCCAAATGCTCTTTTTTCTGTCTGTCTCTCTCTATTTTTAGTGTTCCACTGCTTCATGTTCCCGGAGCCGTACCACAGCGAGGGATGGGGAGAGAGAGAAAATGTGGATGGGCGGAGGAAGAAAGGAAGTGAGGAGAGGAGGGGCATGTTGCTGGCTGTCCTCAGTCCTCTGTAAATCAAGCCGGCCATTTGCCTGTCATTCTCCTCTCTGCACCACCTCCGGTTCTCCCTCCACCTCTCCCCTCACAAAGAGATCAGGCTCAAAGCTGGAGCAAAGTCATAAATTGGAGGGTCGAGAGAGCGATAGAGGAAGAAAAGAGTGAGAGGAAAAGGAGGGAGGGTGAGAACAAACAACGTATAAGCCAATAGTGTTGAAGTTCAGATACATTAATTGAAAAGGGGACAAATAGCTTCTGAAGTCAAAACACACATTGACCTTTGCGTGTCAAGTCTAATGACTTGTTTGCAGCAAACAAGAAGCAGAAACGCAGACATGATTTGCTGAAGAAAGGTCTATTCACACCAAGACTGAATGGAAACCAAATTCACCCCCGTACAACAGGTGGCGCCGACGGACAAACAAATTACTCTTCAGCTTGGGGCCGAAAGCTTTAAAGTTTTAATGCATTGGCCTAATTTCATAACTGTTCCATTCTGTTCTGTGTGATTTTTAAACACTGCAACCTGTTTAGAAAAATTCAGCTGATGGATCAAGCAAACAAAATGGTCTGGTCTAAATCAAAATTTAGTCTTGGTGTCAAAATGCCTGCATGATTGATCACCAGCTCTGAGGAATGGAAACAAGAAAGAAAAGTCAGTCAAGGTCAAATAAAAGTCAACATAAAATTGACCCCATTTACTTTAACGCATGTTCCTACTTTTATTGTAATTTATTGCTGCACATTATATAATGTTCGCTTTGTATTGTAAAAAATGTAATAACTTGCCAAATTTTCAAAATTACCTTTTCTTATTAGGTGATGTCACTAAGCACTCTTTCAACCCTTCCCCTCCAATCAGTTAGCAGACAGAGAACACGTCACAAGCCAATCAATTACCAATAAATATTTTCCTATCCCGCCCACTTTTTTCTTAGTGAATATTCTGTTTCACTCAAAAATCACTTTTAAAAGTGGTGAAATCAGACGTAATCCTGCCTAATGTGAACAATGAATTGAAACATTCTAGCAAAACATCTAAATGCTATATGTTAACTTTTTCATGTATAAAACTGAGGCCTAATGATGACAGCTGCAGCTAATTTGTGTGTGGTGTTTGATTTTGTCCCCTCGGGGTGGTACAGGGTGGCTCTGACTTGGTGCTATTTAGGCCAGGAGCAAAGGGGGAAAGGGAGAAAAAGAAAGATAGAAAGAGAGGCGGATGAAAGGAGGGTGTCCCTTCTCAGCTCGCTGTCCAGATGGCCCGGTCACCACGGCTACGTTGTTCCCGCCAGGAGGTGCTTTGATATGGAGCGTGTGTGTCTGTGTGCATGTGTACAATGCCATTCTCTGTTATACATGTACACCCTTTGTTTTCATAAACATTCATGTGTCTACAGAGCCCAAGATTTGTTATGAGCATGTTCCAATATTGGAACGGAATTATTTGTAGAACCTTTGGTGGTGCTGTTAACAGTTCTTAAACACTGTACTAAAACACTCTGACACTGTGTCTTGTGCCACCTGCCTCTAATCCGACCTGCAAACAAATGGCTCCTTCACTTTTTCTTAATGATTTTAATCACTTTCAATTTAATCACCAACACTCCATAACCCATAAACTCATGAGTCAATGGTTTATAAAATTTGAATGCAGTCTAAGTCCTACTAACTGAATCTGTGGCGGTTCTTGATTTATTCACTACTTTCCAATGGGCCAATTATTTGTCAAGAACTAAAAGAACCGTTTAAAGTAATCATTAAGGAACCTGAACTGTTAAGGGGAACCAAATCGGAACCAGGATTATAAAATCACATGCGTTTTCTATTCCAAGAGCACCTATTAAACAGTGCACAGCCAATAAACAGCAGAAACTGAGAGGAGAGAGACAGTAAAATATGAGGAAAAGCAGGAAGGAGCTCGTTTTTCCAGATGCTCTCAAAGAGAAAAAGTAGAGACAGTAGGTGACCTCACCTAACTATGATAAACATACTTCTTTACAAAGGCACACAAACACCACCAATCTTTTGAGTTTTAATGACGAGCAAGACACCTGCTGCTGACTTCAAATAGGTGCGTGTGTGTCTGTGTGCGTTTGTGTCTGAATAAGTGGATGAGAGTGTGCACCTGTGAGTGATTCAGAGTGTGTGTGCAGCAGTCTGTCTTGACTAACAGTCTCACGGGCAGCGGCTGGCTGAGTACAGCTCAGCCAACCGAGCATCAGAGAGACTGAGAAAAAGATGGAGAGCAAAAAAATGCAGAAAGTTGCACGGAGAGATGCAGATCCTTTTGTGCCATCAAGCATCACTGACATATTTTTCACTCAAGGTACTTTTTACCTTTAAATGTTCCACTTTTTCGCATTATTTCTTTCCCCCACAAAGCAGCTTTTTTCTTCGGGGGTGGTGGGGGTTTGGTTGGAGGAGAGACAGAGCGGCTACCATGGAAACAAAGCACATCACCGATATGAGCATCCCTGATGGCGCACAGGCGAGGCAATAACTGTGTCCAACTGTGTCCCAGTGGCCTCACTTTGAGTGAGTTTGTGAGTATGTGCCTGCGTGTGTGCTGTGCCATGAGGAGCAACCGAGGATGTGCTGCTATTCAGTATTCTATGAACAAAGGTTTTCGTGAGAGCAAGACTGCAAGAGTGTGTGAGTGAGTGTGTGTAGACACAGAGCCGCTCTCTTGTAATTGGCCCCAGTGTAGGCTCTCGGGTGGAGGGCAATTTAAATATTATTGAGCGAGTAAGTATACTCTAATGAGGAGCAGGAGGAAGAGAGAAGAGGAAGGCCGTAGGAGAAATACAGAAAAAAACAAGCTCCCAAACTCATGAGGCTCTCCAAGGACCGGAAAAGCAACAACAGACTAGTACTGGGCACTAGCATCACAATATATTCAAAACGATGGTTCCTTTGTTTGAAAAATACAACTCTCTTATAAGCCATTTCTGAGCTAATACATATAGAGATTGTGTGTCTATAAAAAACAGAAAATGTCACTATATCGTCCAAACCTGTGTGTGTGTGTGTGTGTGTCAACAATAATACATTTTTCATTTTCTGCCAAGATGCATCAGACTTGGTCTCTCTTTCTCGGTGAATGTCTGCGCGTGTGTTAATGCACATGTGGATGGTAAAGTAACCATTTTCCTGTTCAGTGGTGCAGATAAACATGCATGGTGCTGCTGCTTAAGGGAACACTGAAATACAAACTAACAACCATGATCATCACCCTGATCGTAGATTCAACGTGGGACCCGTACTCTTCCCGCCTTACGGCAGACAGCTGCCTAGCCTCAGACACGCTACTACATGTCTCAAAAGCAATTATTACATTGTTATAACACAGTAATACCAACCACAGGAACGCTTTTGCTGATAAAAACACAGTTCAGGACGAAAAAAAGATCAACAAATCTGTCTACACTTCAAACGACTGACGCAGTACCTTGCAATATGATAAAATTGACGGGCACCGTTATGTGTGTGCATGTACATATGCATGTTCCTTCTGACATATGTTGAACTTATGCATGGTCTAAATTTCACGGTCTAAACCCACAGATCTTAAAAGAGGACGTGTCCAACACGTGCACAAAACACCTTAGCTAATTACTCTTAAGTACTACCGCTTATGTCAGCCTAGAGGTCAAAAATCACAACGAGTGTCATTCAAATATAACCGTAGCGACACTGTAAGCTCTTACTTTAATCACACACCTGTCATGCACATTAAATTAATTGGTGGGATGTTATGATTTAAATATAAATCGAGGCCTGTAGTTTTATCAGGAAAAATACACTTTCTGCTAGACTGTTTATTATATTCAAGTCTGTCACCAACCCATGTTTACCTACAAATAAACTTTCAAACAGAAAGTTAATAGCAAAATGATTAGATATATTATGGGGTTTGGCTTAAAGGTCAGAATCTATCCTGTGACTCTAAACCATGTCCTGCATAGAGCTGGACAGAGCCCAGGACAAAGCAAAGGTCATGGGTCGATTCCCAGGAAAGAAATGTTTTTTTTTAACTGATTGTTTTTTATAGGACATTGTGACTTACTCTTACTAGTAAAGTGTGTCATTTAATTGCAAAAAAAATGTTTTCCAAACACTTAATATATGTAATAAAACTCACTGACCAATCAACTGTTTGCCCCTGGGTCATGTGACTGCACTACTAACTTTCTCAGAGGCAGAAAAATGAACAATCTAAAATATTGTGAAGTAATCACATCCTGGAGAAAGTTCAAAAGTTCTCTGACAGTGTCCGTGTGTAAAAATAAACTTAGATTAACATGAACTTTTTACTGGATGCAGAAAGTGATCAAATAAATGAGTAAGAGAAAGCAGAGGAAATAAAAGGCACAAACTGATGACTGTGTGTGTGTGTGTGTGTGTGTGT
>JAZGTJ010000967.1:0-70146 GCA_036877575.1 Botia almorhae
TCCTGCGGGATCAATAAAGTTTTCTGATTCTGATACTTAACTACATTTAATTACACAATTCTATTTTGCATACATTATGGTTTTAAATGAGTAGGGGAAAAACACCCATGACATAACTATTGAGATATCCATTAATTATATCGTCAAAAGACTGAAAAATAGCAGATTTAGTTTTGTAGCTATACCTCACACACCTGATTCCAGTTACATAATCCATTACCTGTTCCCAGTCTCTCCAGTGGGCTTTGTTTTAGTAATCGTGTGATCATATCCTGAGCGTCAACAGGAAGGGCATCATCTCCATCCGGCCAGATAATCTCATCTGTATACAGAACACTGTGTATCAAATCCCATTCCAGCAGTCGCTAAAGCTTCCTGATTATTTTAATGGAATCTGTTTCACCAGCTAACAGGGCGGACAGATTAGTCTAAACTCACCGCTGACAACCTGCCCAAAGAGCTCTTCTGGTGTGTCTCCGAAGAACGGGACACATCCCACCAGAAACTCATACAGGATAATGCCCATGGCCCACCAGTCCACTGGTTTGCCGTAGCCCTGCCGCAAAATCACTTCTGGTGCGATGTACTCTGGAGTGCCACAAACCTGCGGCAAAGTGAACCCGTAAATATCAGATAGAATGCATTCATAATACATTTATATCAATCAAATATTTAAATAAAAAAAGTATTTTTTACTAATAATGTTATACATTAAACAACAGAAATCAAGTGCCGTGCCAAATAAAATATTAATTTCTCAAATCATAAATCAGAGTTTGATTCGACTTTAACAAGAACTAGGACAAGCTCAATCATACTAACAAACTCACCTGCTTGTCGATGAACTCCCTGGTGTCTTTCTCTATGTGGCCTTCATACAGATTGGTGGTCATATTCATAAGGCCAATTTTGGACAGCCCAAAGTCAGTGAGTTTAATATGTCCCATTGAAGTAATCAAAAGGCTAAAAAATGGTCATCAAAACAGTTTAAGAACAATTATATTCACAGTTAGGTACATGTTAAGAGATTTCTCAGTCTTTCTCACTTGTCTGGTTTGAGATCTCTGTGCACAATGCCATAACTGTGGAGGTATTCAAGCGCCAAAACCGTCTCCGCAAAGTACATCCTGGTCATATCCACAGGAAGTGGGCCCATGTTCTTCAGCAGAGTAGCACAGTCTCCACCTGGAGATCATATCACACCATGCATTATTAATCAGCAGGTATAATACTGTATAACAGTGCTAATTCAGGAACTTAGCACAGAGCTAGTACTAAATATGAGGTTAAGTTTGATAATAATGTTCAATGCCTGACCTTCCACGTACTCCATGACCAGGCACAGATGTCTGCGTGTCTCGAAGGAGCAGAACATGCTAACTACAAAGGGGTTCTCCGCAAACGTCAGGATGTCGCGCTCCACAAACACCTGCTGGATCTGGTTCCGCAAAATCAGGTTTTGTCGGTTGATCTTTTTCATCGCAAATCGTTGTCGAGTTTCTTTATGTCTCACCAAATACACAGCCCTACAGGACAGATGGAACACATAGCAAGATACATCACAGACCTTCAAAATCAGCAGGCTGCTCGGCTAATTCTGGCAGCTACCTGCTTTTGAAGATAACAAGATCATGTACTGAGCTTGGATGAGATTAAAGCTAGAAGATGATAGTACCAGCCTCAGATGGACCGCCCACAGTTCGTTTACCATCTGATGCATTTTACACACAAAAAAAAGACAAGCACTGGCTGAAATCACCAGCTCTAATTTGATTGGCTAGCTCTACGAAACTATTGGGAGCACGTTATTCCTATCGCTCCAGCTAGAAACAAAGTTGTGTTTACAAAATCTCAGGGTGATACATCAAACCAAGGAAGAACTAATGACTGAATTTGTCACAGACATGAGTAACTAGAAAACTAGACAGTCCAACTGTATAATCTACATTGTGGTCCGAATTTCTGCCAATCAAAAGTAATAAGTATCTATTATTTTACATAATAAAGAAAACAAAGACTATACAAAGACTGGTTGCTTTACATGTCAATCACACTCTTCTTATCCAAATAGATGGTCCTTGAACAGAACAACCTGCAATAATGCAGTAACAATTTGGCTACATGAGACTAAGTTAATAATGTTTTGCGTCAAATCACATCTTGCCAGCTAAGGCGGTGTCCTTATTCTGCCTCTACAATAACACTTTTCATGCCTCAAGCTATGATATAATTCTCTTACCCATAAGCACCATTACTGATGAGTTTTATGGTCTCAAAATCACTCTCCAGTGGCTTCCTCCGTGGTGGCGTGGGTAAAGATTTATTCTGCTGTGATAAACAGAAAGAGGCTTATTGTTAGTGACATCTTATGAATCTCAGTGAGGACTCAGTGGTTCAGCTAATTTACCTCTGCAGGTTCTTCAGATTCAACAGTCAACGTGGGGCCCAAATCAAGCTGTTCTTCTAGCTGCACGACTTCTGTCATAAAGATGAGAGACACAACAAACTGAGCCCTGCGAGAAACGTGTGTGCTTTCCAAACAAGAATATCACCCGATTAATGACAGATGTCGCACCATCGAGAGGATCTCGGTTGAGCCCCAGCTGATTGATTATGTATCTGGGAATGTCTGTTTTGATGCCCTGGCCGACCTTAGCGTGACCTTCTGCTGCCTCTAGTAGATGGTAGAACTCCTCTGGGTCAAACTCCTATAGATAGACCCAAGTCAAATCAGAAACAGACATATTTGCACTCGCTTTTAACATCCATTTAGAGTGATTCGATCATAAGTGCACAGTGCCAAAAACAGGTGTAAATGGGATTCAAAATGTTTTGTGATTGGATCACCCGTCACACTTTGAGGTAGTTAAAAATATGGCATCTGTCCATTTGTGGCCTGAACAACTAAATGGTCTTAAAAGCCTGGCATAATTATGTTTGGTTCTGGGTTAACATTATCCCAGCTGGAGGCATTTCTTATAAGAAGGCTCAGGAATATTCACGGAAAAACTGTGAAGGAGCAGTGAAGGTGTCTTGAAGAATCTCACCAGACACTCCAGCAGTCGTGCAGGGCGTGAGATGATAATAAGGATCTTCTTCACCAGCTGAGTGATAACTGAAACCTCTTCACTCTCTGAGCGCTCCAAAGCCTGACAAGACAAACACACTGTTATAAAGGGACGGTATTATTTGCCTTGTTTTTTATTTTTTTAGTGCTAGGGTTCTAACATTTACAATGCAAGACTCTGAAACCAAGGGTCAAAAATGGATCGCTTTGGTATTGATGTTAAAACAATTATCACATGAAAATAAAATTCCAGGTTCAATAGGAGATAAAACTGTGGTAACTGACAGCATGTAACAGATGTGTAAAGCCATAATATTCCTTAAAATATGACGACTGCCCATGTTTCCATATCAGTCACTACTCAGCAACAAACCCTAATGAAACAACAGTGTTAACCTATGAAACAATGTGAAAAGGTAGGCCAATCTTAATAGAGATAATTTACATATGGAAGTCTTAAAGGAACAGCAGCAGAAATATCCAGTTTGATTCTAAGGGTCAGAAAGAGGACAGATAACCGCTATGTAAAACAGTAAACTGTTTTGGTGCAGCAGCAGATGACTAACACAAGCAGACTATAAGGACAAATTAAAATCCTGTAAAAGTGTAGAACATGCCCCCTTTCAACCTCCTCGCATTATAGAGCCATATTAAACCTATGTACATTATTACAGATCTATTAAAAACAGCAGCATAATGTGACACTCATCAAATGACTGTACACATAGGAACGATGTGTCTGTTCGGAACGCAGGGGTATTTGCTTGTGACTGGAATGTTTTCTCTTGATTGAGCAAGGGAATCTGCTGGCTTGTGGGATGCGGGCGTGGGAGGTAATGAGCACTACTTGTACTCTGGTGCAACAGGATCAAAATCCTACCCAGGCACTGTGTGAATTTTAATCAAGTCTGCATACTCACTAAATATGGATTTAAAGGGATAGCGCACCCAAAAAACCTACAAACATTCTGTAATGATTTACACATATATGCGGTTTCAAATCTTCATTCTCAAATCACACTTTTTTGTGGAACACCAATTGAGATCCTCATTGGCAGCCTCGGTCACCATCCACTTCTATTGTATGAATAAAGGATGCAATAAAAAAAATGGCGACTGAGACTGTCCATTTTTAAACTTTTAGCCTAACATCTTGTGTGTTTAACAGCAGTCAGTCATATAGAGCTGAAACAACAAGTGGATGAGTAAACAAATGAATTGTTATTTGTTTATTGAATATCACTTTAAGACGCATTAGATGCAAAACCTAAAGATGCACAATATGTGGAGACATACTAAGTATAAGTATCATAAAGCCAGAGCTGAAATGTCTGCGACAGAACGCACAAAAAGAATGTTTTAATCTTTCTTGAGCTGCTGTCTCTTCATGTGACATTGTTAAGGAGAAGATCTGAGTAAATGAGACCACACTCGGTCAGGCGACTCCTACGATAAACTGAAATTACTGCATTATATATATTTGACGAAGCTGAACAAAGTGAGGGAGACATGCTATAAAATGGGCTTTAAAGAGCCGCATAGCCCAATGAGATGTGTGACTCATGTTTCGCAGACAGCCAAATGCCACTGGAAGAGAGAAACACGGATGCTTCTACCTCGCAATGAACCGTCACATCAAACAATGAACGGTTTCTTTTTTTAGCTCTGCAGTCACGATGGCATCCAGTCAAGCAGATGGCAGCTCGGACTGCAAGTACAGTGACATGTAGCCTTGTGCTTTATAATGAGGCCCAGATACAGGGTGTCTATATTGTTTACATGAGCAAAGACGCCTTGGTCAAAATTTCTAGTCAGTTCATAGACCATAAAAAAGGAAAGGTCTTCTGTGACACTAATTTGAGTTAATGAATAAATCAACAGAAAAAACAGATTGATAATGGTGAAACTGATTACAGAAACATTAAAAATATCAATTGTATATAGTGTATAATTGTATTTTTCTCGTAAAAAAATTATATTATGTACTTAGACATTAAGACCTGATTATCCCTGATTTATTGATTTCTCAAATTATTATTTAGTGGCGCAAAAAAGCTCCCATATAATAATTTAAATGTAATGTTCTTGTATCAGCATTGACCACCTGTATTGGTCAACCACTAGTACTTAACATAAAACAGCGAGAAAACAGCAAAGACTATCAGACAGAGATCTAATACACAGTGAAAGAGGAACACCATACAACAGACTGGTACAACCATAAGCTAAAACAGAACCACAGGATTTGACTATCAATGACAGCAAACTGATGACTGAAGATATACAGCAGTTATAACTGTGACTGCAGCACCAGCGGTTGTGCACCTCGCACCGCTGACTAAGGGTAGTGGGGAACACTTTAATAGCCTCTATCTATGAGCACGACATCCACTGTGCACCAGAAATCTGAGAGTCTTGCCTGCGGTTGTCTGAACGCTACATTTAGGGTGGGCGTATAGGTTGCTATGGAAACTACCACCCTGTAGTTGCAAAGATGAGCACGGAGCTTAAACAGGGAAATCTAGATTTCTAATCAAAACCTTAGCTGCAGGGTACACACGCATACCCAAGACTAAACGCACAATTACAGTCACACAAATCTCGTGTGTATGCAAAAGCACATGCCACCAGAAAGCACCAATCAGAGTAAGGAAATAAGTAGATGTTATTTTATTCTTCATTTGCGGTGTGTAGAAAACAAATGATAAAGTATTTATAATGTAAAATCATCCTAGGTAATTTGAGGCAAATTTCACACTCGTAAGGTGCTGTGGTGAAAGTTACTGTTGAGAATATAGGATGTTATTTGCTTGTTACAGACAGCAGGGGCTGGCCAGCACATCACCGCCCTGCTGACAGAACCTAGTGTTGCCCTCATATCACTGTCAACCTGATATTCCTGCCAGGATAGTCCTGATATTTCTTCTGACACCACCTGTTAGTTTAGTATAATCAGGAGAGGTTATCAAACCGCCATTGGCTTACATCCAAAACATTGACAAAACTTGCATTTAGAAGAAATAAGCATTCAAAACTTCCACCAATATGGATCAAAGATGTTTTGACATCATTCTGCATTCAGCTTCTCATCAGATTTTTCTGGCCATTCAAATGCTCTGTAACTAAACGCTACTGGCTATTTTAAAATGGGCAAGAACCAAAGAATATATCCCATCCCCCGTGTTTCGGTGGATGTGACATCAACACATCAAACAAAACTGTTTGGGTCCTCAAACTACATTAAAAATGACTATATGAGATGTTCAGGAGTGACAACTAAATTCTGAGAGTGCGTGTTGGCTTTATGCTAAGCCAGTGGATAGAAAGTGTCGTCACTACTATGCTAATTTACCAAACATTTGCATCTAACACACCACATACAGACTAACCAAAATCTGATACGTGTTTCAGTAAAACGGTTGAATTCAAGTTATTGTTTTTAACATTTCCATCTTACCTCGTGCAGCAAATTTTCCAGTTTATCCTGCAGCTCTATGAAGTATAGGGATGCGATCAGACCTTTCTGGGATTTATCCAGACAGTCTCTGGCTAGCTCCACCAGCTGATGCTGGATAAATCCCAGTACTCCATCGCCCAGTGGTAGCATGCTGTCTGGAGAAAACTGCCTGATGATGTCCAGCAAACGCTCCTCCATCTGAGCTGTGGCCTGTCAGACAAAAAAAGAGCATTCAGCCCACCTACCCAAGCGCATACTCTCAGAGAAATAACAGGCAATAATTTGGAGGTGTGATCTGTTTAGCAAGTGGTACCACATACCTTTGGAAACCGCTCCTTGTAGACATGGTTCATCATTATGATTTCATTATCGAATGAGCTACCTGTTCGTCCAGGGCTACAATATAGAGATAATGTATACTTTTGTTATGTCAAACGTAAAATACTGTTAACATTCACATTATATCACTTATGACAAGGTGAGTACAGTTAGCCCTGGTCCTCTAATTTGATTGGACAAGCAGGATTCCATGAGTGCTGATATTTAGTATAACAGCACTGGGACATTTCACCGGCACATGCAGTGTGATATACACACAGTATGAAGTCAAGAGTGAGACTCTGACAGCACATCAATAACAAACACAAAAAAACCCCAGCAGAACTCTTAACTTCTACTTCAGATTCGCCCTGCGTCTCACAACTGGCTCAACGCATATTTCAAAGCCCACATTTGAATTACATCACAGTAAATTCAGTCTCATGTTCTCTGACTCAGCCTTGAGGGAGGTTCTTTCAGAAAACTAAAACACTCCTTTCATTTCGTTTTGAGGAGAAAAGCCTGGGAATTCTTATTAGTCATGACTCATGTGTCTGCTATTTTGACAGCAAGCCTACCAACAAACTGCACATTATTTAGTAAATTCATTTTTTTATACCATTAGTATATACAGAGAGAACATAAAACAACTGCATAAAGTAAAATCCATTGCAAGCTGGGCTCAACTTGTGTCACTGACATGAGCACCACTGATAGGCCATGGCTCTGACATAGTAGAACTGTGGTTTAATAAGTCCAAGGCAGTTCCAACAAAACTACACTTAAGAACATAGAGTAATTAAATGTTAATAACCAATGTTAAATGTAAACAAAAACATCCTATATCACAATCAATCCATGTGCATGCGTTTGTTTACCTGAGGCTACGTGACCGGGGTCGTATAAATGGAGTTGGCCGCCCATCTTCCTCAGTCATGCTCTCAGAACTTCGGAAGTGTTTAAAGAGGAAATGAAGCTCGTCCTGTGTGGGTTGGTATGGAAGCTGGTGGAGTCGTTCTTGAGAAGAGGACGATGACTGTGAAGCAACAATTTGCATTACTCCATAACATATATGACTTTAAACTTGCAGTAGTAAATTTATAAATAGTATATATAGTACTCCCTATAGTAGTCCCTTCATCTTTTTTGCTTTTTAAAGTGTTTTTAAAATTACTGGGTTAAAGAAGCAGTTCACTCCAAACTAAAATCTATGCAAAACAGCTGCCAAAGTATTCCTCAATATTTCTTTTTTCTGCATTCCAAAAAAACAACAGTATATGAATTAGAGGTGACATCACAGTGACTAAATAATAACAGGAGTCTATCTTTTTAAGGACTATTAACGACTACTTTGGGTATTTAGATACATACCGAGACGGTTGAGCTAGGAGGATTGGTCCCGTAACCAGAAGATGGAAGTGAAGCCAAAGACCACCTTCTCCCTTCAGCTCTGTTGTCAGAAAACATGAAGCATTTCAGGAGACAGTTTGACCCTAAGCACTAGTATGTCCTCTGAGTCAGACCGCAATAAAATGGGTCTATGATTTTCAGCATCATGCCAAGGATCCCATTTTAAGATTCTCAAGATGTTTGTGGACCACTGCTGTCTGGCTGAGACTTCAGTACACTTCTCGTAAACGGTGAATGAAAGTTCAGACAAATGCTTCCAGTTAAAACAAGGCTTGTTTTGCATATAGAGGCAGACAAAGCGATATCTTGTAAGCTGGAGTGTCACATAAGGAAAGTTATGGTGATACATAACTGCAGAATGTCCTTTATTCTGACAAGTTGTGACAAAGCAAAATTTCATGTACAATATTAAGTGAATACAGATTACACAGGGTGATTGGTAATAGTGTGAAAAAGATTGACTACCTGTCAGCTCGAGCCAGGTGGCTGAGAAGAAATAAATAAGGATAAAGAGACAGAAAATAGACGATAGGCTTAGTGAGTTCTATAGAGAAAGAGCCACTCGAGAATCAATGAGTCAGCTGCACATATTAAGACCCTGACACTGAGATGACAATCTGATAAATGCTGCTGAATACCAGGAATGCTGGTCTGAATCTATATAAGATGAGTCTGTCTCCTGTGAACTGAATAAGAAAAAGGGTTTGTCTACCTGCGGGCGAAAGGGAAGTTGAGCGAGCAAATAGCAGTGGACACATTTCGTGGGCTGTCCAGAGGGCTGCTTGCTGCTGGAAGAGGAACAAGAGGACATTTCAACACAGTGCAGTGTTACGTAAGATGCAGGATTTAAGAAACGCCAAATACTGACTTTAGAGGTTGCAGAAACGTCAGAGTTTAGGAAATGTATCTCCTTTTGGAAGTAAATGAATAATAACTGCTAATGATAATACACTACAGGTCAAATTTACTCATTTACCATGTGCAATGTTTTAAATAATATTTTATCTGAACACAGAAACAGCTATAAATAAATTTAAAAAGCTGACCCCCACCACCCCAACCAAAGGTGCAAACACTGTGGCACAATCATAAATTTGCTCTGTTTGAGCAACCCAACATAGACACAAATGCCCAGTCAATGGTGTGAGAGGCAGGGTTTTGGATTTTAGTCCATGTCTATGAGCTTTGAGGCCATCAAAATGCTACTGAATACCTAAATGCTGACAAAATACATTTTTAGCGGATATGTGAATTTAAACATTACAGTTTTTGGCTGAATATGGACAAAAAAAATCAATGACTCACTGATTTTGTCCAATAAAATGCCGTCTAGAATGAGAACACTCCTCCCCCAATACAATACAGGTATAACTAGCAAAAGCAAGTCGCATTCATGGCCGCGACATAAATTAAAAGTCTATTAGCTATATAAAAAGATAAGATAAAAAGATAAGCCTTTGGATATTTCCTGCCTCAGCTTCCTGCTTCAATAGGAAACAGAAATAAAACTGCTCTCATCAAGCAAGAATGGTAATAGACATAGAGGAGGGGGTGGAATAGCTTTTGTTTCTACAGACACATCCAACCTCTCAACAGTAACTACCCAGCTCGATGTCAGCTGTCCTAGTGCAGGTGTCATGTGACAGTGAGTATTACCTGTGTGGGCAGAGAGAGGCGAGAGAGGGCGGGTAGGCGAGGGTGTTCCAACACCAAGACTTTTTCTATTACTGCTACGACAGCTGCAACACACAGAAAAGGGGAACAGGGATTATTAAAAACCTTCCATCATAATTCAGCCCAGCTCATAGTCATAGTTCTAAAAAATTAAGTAAAATCAACAGTGATCAAGTGACAGAGGATTTATAAGATAAATGCAGCCCTCAGCCTCTCAAGAGAGTAAGAATTTTGTTGCTCTGCAGGTTTAAGAAAAAACAAAATGAGCAATGCTGCAGTTTCAGACAGCTCGGTGTGGCAAAGCTTTGAGCAGCAGAGAACACAACTGTCATTTACATTGGCCAAGACTCCCTAGTGAGGCAAGTTATGCATGTGATATCTCACTTATTCATGCAACACCTCCTGCAGAAGTCATGCATGCAAACTAAATGTATTGCTACAGTCTGCAGACAGAGATTATAATCAGTGCATGCAGACAAGCATAATGAAAATATCATCAAAAATCAATTGGTTAAGATATGAAACAGTCCTCATATTCCTTGCACGATTATACCGCATCATGATGCTTAGATACCCGTGATTCGATTATACCGATATAATCGAATCGATGCCGCTGAATAAATAATTAATACTGTTAAAGTGTAAAGCACATATGATGTCCCAAAAATATGCAGTCTAGGTAGGCAGCTCAATATGTTTCAGACACTAAATTACAGTAAACTCCATAGAGTTATTACATAAATCGACCCAGATTTACCCACGTGAGGTCTCAAAAGTTGGCGCAGGAGTATTTTTTTTAATCATCAAAAACGTGGATTTTCACCTAATGTTACATGTTACCTTTTGGATCGCTTGAGCATCGCACCGGTCATAAAGTGAGCTTTGCTGCCGCCAGGCACGGCGCTCCAATAACTCGGGTCAGACATAATCGCACACGATTACAGTGCAAACTGTCCAAACGACACCAAAACACAAAACCCACACGTGTCGAAGCCCCTGACGAATCATGAGTCATCCTCTCGCCTGGAAACATTCATAGGAGAGACTGAGGGGAAAGCGTCTGTTTCGAAGCGGTTCATCTCTGCTCTGTCGGCTGATGCGTCTTTGTGCGACGTAGTGCAACTTGCTCAAAGTTGAGACGTCCTCATTCTGTTTAATGCATCTTCCGATATCGTCCTGCGCCGGTTATAAGTTAATTATTTACCTACAACGATTTCCAAAAGGGGAGTTATACCGGAAAAAAAAAAAAAAACAAGCCCACGTTTTTGAGTAAGGCGCTTAGTGTGTTGTGGTTTCTCTGGTGTTGATTGCCGGGGTGAAAAGCTTGAGACGTACCATCTCTTTATGAACTGGGGGACAAATCTTATTTGGCGCTGAAAGATATCAGTTTTAATGGACTGGCACATTTGCAGACATCAGATGCGCATAATATGCGTATTTCCTTGTAATATTACGTTTAATATTTTATATAATGCTTAATCTAACATTATATTATACAAACGCATGGCGAATTTTATAGATGGTATGGCCTAAAACTAGCGTCGTTCCAGTGACGTCAGATATTCACACGAGATCAAAACAGATCTAAATAATGTAACTACTTTTTAAAACCAAAAAGTAATACATTACAAAAAGGATGGGCGAGTTACAATGTGCACACCTGTGGGGGGCAGTATAAACTAAAATAAGATAAATCGACAGTACTTGGATAAATCAGGTAGTCACAGACGAGCCATATGGGAAAAACTAAAGCTGCTTCTGGTATCCATATGAATCATGAGCATATAAAGTGATCTTTACATATAAACATGAGTGTATTTACACGTTTAATGAAAGCAAATCAGTCAGATGTGTGTGTCCTGTTTACTAACTAAGGCCAGCTGTGTTACAGTGAAGGACTGGAGTAGGTTTCAGTATAATTATGGCATGTGAATGGGTTGTCTTACCTCCAGGGATGAAGGGATTGTAAAGGACTGCAGGGGCTGCCTGGGCTGCATGGACTCAGGATGATGGGACTCTGGCTGGGTGACAAACTGAAAAGCAAGACATGTTTACATGCATTAGCGCTCTGACTAAGTGCATGTGGATTGTATATGTGCCATAATGTTTCCTTATGCTGCCTGGCTGAACTGCAAATTAAAACGCTGTAATTATGTGGAATCACATGACCAATGAAAAAATGAAAAACTTCAAGCAGTTGGATGATGTAGGTTGTAAACAGTGATTATAAAAATGGGAGACACTATTGTTGTTAAACCTACTGTAAACTATATATATATATATATATAAATATATATATATGTATATGTATGTGTGTGTATACATATATGTATGTATATACTGTCGTATATACTATGCATATATTATATATAAATATAATCCTATATAATTGTACTACTTGTTAGAAAATATCACTGAAACAGTTGTCCTGAGGTTTGTCTTTGTTACAGCCCCAGGACTTCTTGGAGGCACCTTTCTACCTGTCAATCATTTTGTGTATTTGGGTTGTCTGAATATTTTCAGAGGGTGGGGTTTTGGAGGAGGGCATATGGTTAAAGGCATGAGGTGGATATGTGTGGGTGTGGCTACGGATCATTAAATAACCTAATTTCCACTAGCAGCTCTGACAAAGAAGTTATAGTAATGGTAGTCATAGGTTAAAGGAATGGAATAGGTAATGAAACAGAATGGAAGAATGAAAAGGCTAATATGCAACATGATTCATATAAACAGACACCAGGAAGTTTATGACATGGATTATTAGAAGGGTTTATAGCTGTACAGAACCACAAAATTTCAAATCATCAATGTTTCATTGTTTTTAATCTGGTCCTGCAGGAGGGACCTGTCTACCTGCATCAGTTCAGTCAATTGCTTTTATATGTGACCTTCAAATTTATGTGCTTTTGACTGCCATCATAACCTTCACTTCTACTGCAGTTGATTCTTTAGCCGCACCAAGATAAAAGGCCAATAGCAGCAGAAACCAGGAAGCACATTTCTAATGTTTCCTTCATACCAGAGGATCTCAACCCGTTTGACTTGAATTTAAGTTGGTTTAGCTTATTTTAATGCTTGTTTTGGTTTATTGTGCATCATTTTAAATCATCTTGACACCCCCTGGAAAGTTTGTGGAGGCCCCCTTGTGGGACCTGTCCCCCTGTCTGAGAAACACAGTTTCATACTGTACAATGCTGTCACAGAGTGAGCTAACCTGAAAGGTATTTATATGAAAAGTACAAAATCACTGACTAGGTTCAAATTGAATGCAAAATTAATAGACCAAATCAACATGGTAGCTAAGAGGGTTTCATGAAGTAGACTGTACACTAATATACCCAAAAGTGTTCCACACAGTACCAATCCAACTTTGATTAACTTAGTTTGGTTAACAAATTTGTATTTTAGTGACCTTAAAGCTAACTGAAATGTTAAATATATATGACTGTACTAATAGGGCTGCCACCGTCTGGCAGTTTGTATATTCTCACTGAACACTGCAACGGATAGCAACGGGTGCTGCAAAAGTGTGAAGATGTTGTCATGGTGAGGAGAGAGAACTGGAGATGACCCAACTGAAAACACTACCACCCTGTGCTCAACAATCTGATGTTATGGCGTTTTCTCATAACATTCTCAGTGCCTGCTTAATTTGCAGTGTCTAATAAAACAGAGATTGTGAACTGCTATATATTTTGAAATAGAGCTTGTGCGACGCTCGTGAAATCAAAGGTAGAAAATCCTTATAAATCAGCAGTAATCCACAATCGTTTTGGAAGAGATTTCCGAAGGAAGGCTCCGGATGTGGCTCCTACACATTGGGATTAAAAATGTAGTGGGCTGTGGGGTCGGTCGTATTCTCTCCCAGCTCAGAGTGGGAGGACAGGGTTGGAAAGCTGCAGTGAGCATTTCTGAAGGCAGGCAGAGTGTCAGAAAAGCAGGAAAACATTGCAAGGACGAAAGTGTGAGAACACTTATGATTCTTGTTATCACTTAAAGGCTTGAACCTCATAGTAGGATCCAGAATGTGTGATTTAAAAGTTCACTCAGTAGAACTCACATTTGTAGATGCCTATGCAATTAAACTAATGTGATGTCTACATCAGGAACGCAACGTGATGTGGAATCAACCCAATAAAATGACAGATTGCTATAAGGGAAAGTAGTAAAGGCCATCCAACAGTACATCTGATCTAACTATTTGGCAATGGGAAATAATGTAAAGACATAAGGCTCAAAACAGAAGAAGCCCAGTTAAAGAAGAAATGAAACGGCGCCATCATAGGTTAAAGTCAAACAAATAAGCATAAGCTGTTGTCAGTTAAACAGGACCAACTAAAATCCAATTGCAGGCTTTATAATTTTGTCATAGGTTTCAAAACACTAATTTCTGTACTTGTATTGTTAACGCGTGCAGGTTAGGTATTGCGCTATTGCGCAGGAACCAAAAGCCCAGGTTGTTTCACGACACAGAATTATGAATTTTATTTACAATTAATCAATTTTTTTCTTAATCTAAAACACAATGTGTCTTGTACGCCACTATTGTTATTTTTATAACACTCACATACGCATGAAATCGGGTTTCACGAATTTTTCCCATGACACGTTACTTACTATCACCCGTTCAATGTATTTACATTAACACGCACAATATAAAGCATACAGGGTAAATAAAATGAAAAATAATGTATATGATCGCTCATGTCGACTTTAAATAATCTCGCCAGCTCACCAGTTACGAGGGGTTTCCCTCGTAGCGAGTAAATAATTCATCAGAAACATTTGAATAAGGATTTAAAAGATCTTACTCCAATGTGAGGGAGGGGATTTTCAGTTTATCTCTCCTCTTCATCTCTAAGAATCCCCGTGAACCGCGATCAGGGGAAATAAAAATCCTCTTTCGGATCTTATGCGAGACAACACAAAGTGCTGTCAAAAATCACCGAATGTTTATACATCGCCGCTTAACATCTGCCAGAGGTCCGCTACTGTACTAATACTGGTACTCCATTGAAATAGACACACGTGCAAGAAACACTTGTAGTTACAGTGATGTCATGTTTCTAAGCTAAATCGACTGTGGGAGGCAGCGCGAGTGATAGAGATTGAATGGTGCGGTCAACTCTCCCATGTGATCGCTCAGAGGAGGTGTGCTTCAAATGTGCATTAACACACAACTGATCACAGGTGGGAAAACAAACAACACTGAAACCTGCGCTTTCAACAACAGTGAAAATTTTGATCTTGATGCCTTAGCGTATAGTTTTCATTATTATATTTTTCATTGTCAGGGCAGCAGTTGACCAATGAGCTGCTTGCATTTCCTGGCTGCATAACAATAGTGAGTGCAGACATGAACCCTATAAAACATATCATAAGAGTATCAATATAGTTAAATGCTCTGAAACAATTGCATCAAAAGCAGGAGTTTGCAAAACGCTTTGACTGAGTACAGACATGACTACTTCCGTCAGCAGGAAACGTGGTAAATATTTTGGGGCTTGCCTTTCTGTGCTCTTTCTTATTGCTGAGGACATGAACACTGCAAAATAAGATAGAGCTTAGGTCTCTCAGTTACCATGGTGATGAGGACCTACCTTCTCCTCTCCCTTTTTTGGTTTATCATCCTATCGGTGATAAACAGGAGTAAACTCAGCAAACACACAGCATGACTATCTGTGTTACAAACACTTATAAATTAAGCATTTTTGGTGGTGCAATAATGCAGCAATTCATTGATTAATTGCAACACAGGGTGCAATTTTATGCGGCATCATGCACACACACACGCGCACACACAAACATATTTAAGTAAATGTAACATTATATTAGTTCACATTATAGTAGTATTCCGAATATGCAACTACAAACCTTTGACTGTTCATTAATTTATAACATTCAGCAGGTGTTAATAATTTTTGGTTATAGAGGTGCACTTGACGTAAAGGACAAATTTGACCACGAGATGGCGCTATAACGTGACAGTATAGCTGGCGTCTTACTAATCTTACTGTCGCGGCCTTGAATATTGTTAATAAAGAACCAATATTTATTAGAGATTGAATACGTGTCTTTAAATACATACAATGAAAACATTTGAAAACTAAACCATATTTATATAAAAATCTATACAATAAAAAATAATTATTGAATTATTTATCCTGAGGCTTTTGAGTATGGATGAGTATGTATTTTGAGTATGTATTTTGTATTTAGACAATGTGTAAAGATACTTCTGAAAAGTTAGAAAGTTTTTCTCTCAGACACTTTAATGATAAAAACATATCCATACTGGTAAGCTGTACAGTTACTATTATTAACTTTACAGGAAGCAGTTAATACAGTAGCCGCACAACAGCCGCAAAGTGTGGTTAATTTAAAGCTTTCATATCATCCACAAACACCTATAAAAGTGAAACCAAAATTACCCCCTAATCATTTGCCTGAAACCTGTATAGTTCAATGAGTGGTGAAAGGGTTTACTTTGCATAGATGTAAACAATATATAACTGATAATTTTAGTTTGGAATATTTTAATTTAAACAGGGGTACACAGCTTGTGAAAAGCACTTGTGTATTTAAACTTTTAACATAATTATTGATGTTGTTCGGCTTTCCGTGTTTAATTTTTTGTATTTAGCAACAGGAAGTTTAAATAAAAGAGGATGTAAAAATGGAGTCTGTTTCAGGTGTCAAATCCTGATTATTCTAAAACACAGTTTTACTTATAGCCACCCATGTCTCATTAACAATGATAATTTGATGATTCCATGTGCGTCAACTAAATGAAATTCATCACACGTCCATCCTCTGTATTCACATTTAAAGGTGAAGGCACAAGATCATTTTCTGTGAGATGCTTAAAGGTATGTAACCAAACTCAATTTTCTCATGAAACATGAGACATGCTTCCCCTGACGTGCTCGTGTTGTGGTTTGTGGTGTTGCAGTGCTAAACACCTCACTCTGCCCCAGAAAGAGAGACAGCCAATGCGAGTTGAACCCTTGAAGTTTCTGTTGTCTTCATGACTTCCAACCCAGAAACTTTTACACTGCGCTCTTGCTGCAATGGTCATCTTGAGCTGCCTGTGTTTTCTTCATCTCCCACGAGTGCTGCGGTTCTCAGGATATGTCTGAACACTAGTCATGATGGAGACCCGTGTGGTTTTGCTGTTGCTTGTTTTTTCGTTCACTTTGGTGGAAGGTATGTCGCTTAGTTTTGTCTATAGCCGATGGTATCTGTGTGAATGGCGCGCAGACAACACCGCAGGGAAAGATGATATAGAGATTATAGTGTTTTGCAGATTATGGTGTTCCGCATGTCCCGTATGTGTTACATGTTGTGTAGATATTATCAGAGCTGTGAACTTGACAGACGTCATGTTGCAGACCGCCATTAATCAACTATAAAACCACAGGATGGTTTTACAAATTAAGGGAACACCACATTGTCTCACTTTGTATCTTCATGGTGTTGTTGCAGCAGAAGTCAACATGTTTAATCAGCTCCACACGTTTAATCAGCTGTGCTTAAGACCAGATGATTTGTGTGGTTCATTTACTGACAGCACATAAAGCTGATTTTAAGGGTTAAGATGTATTTCCTGGCAGGTTAGAGGCAATTTACATTGGCTAAGTTATAAAAGCTTGTTATACAAGAATATCACACTTTAAATGATGCTGTTGTACAGAATATCAGCACTAAATATCAGCGAGTGTGCTTATATTGATTTAATGGTAGATATTAATACATTAATTAAAAGATTTTGTCTTTTCGATTATATGTTTCGTTTAAATCAACAGGATGCATACCTACAACCAGCCCACAGTGTTACAAAAGTTCAACTGGAAAAGAGGAGGATTTTATTTGTAACTGGGAGGAGAGAAACATTGAGCAGAATCCAAAATACACCCTTTACATATTGTAAGTTGAGCCAAAAACATCATTTATGTATGTATAAATAACAGGAGCAAATCGTATTTGTCTTCATAGTTTCAAAAGTCATTAATTCTTTATGTGTACAGGGACAGTGAAAAGAAAAGTTATGTTATGCGTGTGATCACCAAACAGCCACATAAATACCTTCTTTTGGAGGAACTAGGAACCATCTCTAGAAGGATGGATATATGGGTACAGAGACAAGTGGGTGACCATGCCTGTAATTCTAGCAAAATCTCAGTCATACTCAAATGCTTAGGTAAGATAAACCTTTACAGTATACAAAATCCAGTCACAAATTTATTCCCTGCCAGTTTGTACTAAATTAAAGGTAGGGTAGGCAATTTCGGAGAGGCTAGCAATAGCAAGCTAGCTTTGAAAGCATAAGATTCTTCAATTTAGAGCGATCTTCAAATACAGGCCTCCTCCAAAAGTGTGTGGACGTATGCAAATACATAGCTTGAAAGGCAAGTAGGACATACATATATGGATTGACTTTTTATGGTCCTGCGCCTTTCACAGAAAACATAAAAATATATCAATATATTTTGACCACTTTAATTAGTGATCACTAAGACTTTAATCAGCATAACAGAAAATATTTCTGGAAAAAATCATCTACCCTGCCTTTAATTCATCCATCTAGATTTGTCTGTCTAATTTGTACTTACTCTCACCTGACAACAGTCAAATATAGTGCACCTAAGATTATCAGCATGTCAAGATCAGCTGGGATACTGAATCTTACACTGAGCAAACCGAAGGATAACAAAGGTGTCACATATGAGATTAGATGGAGGGAAAAAGGCTCTAAATGGCATACTGTAAGACATTTCAGAAAATATGATCTTAATCATTTCATGTCCTGAAAGAAATCTGCTATTATGCTAACATAATGTGCTCTGAAATTACAGGAGACATTTGAAACTGAGGACAGCTCAATCCAAGGTTACAGTTTTTATTCATTAATTGCAGTAGTTTTAAGGAAACTGTAGAAATGCTTTGGTTTGAATGTTACTTGTTCTTGTATTTCTAAAGAAAAGGTTAATGAATTTGAATTATTTAAATATCACTTTGAATGTTATCTAACCAACATAATCAAAAATGAGAAGCCATGAAAAGCAAAAGAGGTCAAAAGAAATCAAATGTCCTTTGAACTTTTGCTATAGACGACTTTAGCATACCAAGACAATACACTGTGCCTTTTAAAACGCCGCCTTTTTTCCTAGTAAAAAAACCCCATGAGCAAATGCTAATACTCATTACGTATGCAAAGAGGGCATTTACATTAAGCTTTTACAGGCTGACCTGTTTAATTCATAGAGAGGGTTAAAAATATCAATACTCATAAAAACATTTTTTTAAATAAAATGCAATGTAGTAAAAACAGACTACAAAAAAAGTAGAAATTTAACTAAATAATTTAAGTGTTGTGTACTCAGCATCTGACTATGTCTATAGATTTCTACATGCTACAGCTACAGAAGCAGACCGTGTACGAGGTCCAACTGAGGCGACAGGCCAAACTTGTGGTACCTACCTGTGATTCACTACATGACCTCTGGAGTGATTGGAGCCCAGCAGTGCTTGTTCCCAGAGGTACGATTTAATTTGTGTTATCCACACCATGAAGGTTGGTTTATATGCCAAAGGGGCTTTTCAAGCTGTATTTAACTCTGGGTTATTTTATTATTTTAACCTCGGGTAGACAATTTTTGTAATTTTTCGTATAAATGTCATTTTGAAAGGGGGTTAACACCTGAATTATGAAACCCTGTTTCAGAGCATTGTTGTCTAAAGTATGCAGTAGTAAACATTTCCTAGCTGACTGCTGGTTGATCACTTAAATCATTACATGACAAGTTGCATGCAGTGTGTAACGATACATTGTTAAAATGTAACTGACCCAGTAAACAATTTTAAGTATGAAATTAATGCCAATGAATGCTGCAATCTCATAGTGCAGAACAATATATGATAAGTGAAACCAATGAGTTACTCAAATTTAACGAAAATCACATTTCACACCTTTTTGCAGAAATTAGCTATGCACCTAACATACGCTGGAAAGAAACACAGAATAAGCAAGGCAGGGTGGTTAATCTCTCCTGGAATGTAAGTATCAGCAACGAGAAGTAATGTCCGTTATTGTTCGGTGCAGTATCAAAAGGTGCTCAAATGATGCTCAAATGTCATTTCCTTTAGGCCCCACCTGCTGAAGAGTCTGTTGGAGGGGTGAAATACAAACTAACCCTCTCAGTTTGGCCTTGTGAAAAACCCAAGACGCTTAAATCCTTAATTGCCAATGAAACCTATCAAGTCTCTATAACATATTCTGAGGCCAGGGTGTCCATCATTGCAATGAACAAGGTTGGGAGTTCACCACCTCATCCAATCACTATTCCTGCTGTGAAACATTTGAACAGTAAGTGTATTTGATGCAAATTGTGGTAGGGATGGGCATGAGCACTGTTTCTATGTGTGAACATGTTTGTTTATTTGCGCTCATGGCAGGAAGTAAGTGGAAGGCGTGGGGTGTTAGGTGATGAAGAGCAATATAAAAGAACTTAACAAAAAACAAAACAGAATTCACAACACATTTATATCCATTTACGTCTGTGATGTATTTATTTGTGAAGCATAATTTCAGTGTGAAAAAACAGGGAGCGGAGCTTGATTTTTGAATTAACCTGTTTGCCAAAAATAGTGGTGCCAAAATGGCGCCAAGTGATTGAAGGGAAGAGGTTTAAAAGAAACTTTGTGAGATCACTCGCAAAGAAAGGTCATTTTAGAGGTTAAATGAGTTTGATTAAGATCTTTAGAAATGCATGCACCATTAAATTGTACATTGAAACACCAGGAACATATTAGGATATCAAATGGGGCTATTTTGATTTCAAGTTGACTTTAAATAGCAATTCTGCTTAAGAGTTAATAATGGCCTCAAATAGCTTTTAAAATAGAAAACAGAAAACAAAATCTGCCTCTTACCAGTTAACTATTTTAGACTGCCCCAACCATCTAAGAACAAACTCAATCAAAACCAAGAAAACGTGTTTGGAATGGTACAGGCTGGAAGATGGCAAGACTCGATCACAGACTGTGAACACCTCAAACAATAAAACGATCAAGGACATTGAAAAAGGTTGGGATGTCACAAGTCATTGTTTATGTGTTACATTAACATGCCCTGTGTTTGTTCACACGCCTGTTTTTAATTCCAGAGGTGGAACATTTTGTACGCCATTATTATTTTCTTCACACTAAGACCAAGAAACATCTTCACACTCTTGCCATGTGTCCTTTTTACTCAAAGGAAGGAGGTACGTTCAGGTAATTTAGGCGACTGGATAATTATGGCCTCCGCATCTCAGTTATTTACAATAAAAACATTTGCATATGTTGCAGCACCTGATACAGGTCCAGATGATGTGAGGTTTTCTAATTTGACACGCAAGTCGGCTGTGGTGAGCTGGCGTTCAATTCCTGTGGAGAAGCAGCGAGGATTTCTGCAGCACTATAACATCTGGATATCTGGACAAGGCAATACGAGTAAAGCAAACGTTTATAGTTTCTTATTTATTCATAGCTTCATAGGTTAAAGATCTTATTTATTCATTTAGTATTGCCCCTCAGAAGCTACCAAAGATATTTAAAAAAAAATCAGATAACAAAATAATTTAGTTTTAGCCCTTAAGTGTCTTGTTTTAAAATAAGTTAATATTAATTAACATTAATATTGCTTTTTAAATTAAGTTAATGTTAAATTCACTTTTGTATCAATACAACACATTATATTGCTGTCAAGACAAAAAATGCATGTATGAACTGAAGACATACAGCCAATAACCCAAGTCATACTCTCTGTTCCTCTTGCCTTAGCATACCATCAGCTGCCAGCAAATAAAACAAGTTTTTTAATCAAGGGCCTCCACCCTGGGGCCTCTTACACCGTATCTATTGCTGGAAGAACAAGAGCTGGTGAAGGGCCGAACTCTACTGTGAACTTTGAAACACAGTCAGAAGATAAAGGTATTGAAACCTCTCTCAACATTAGCTCTCGTTTCAATATGTGTGTGCTCAGAAATGATTATGCAGGACTGTAAGATTTATTTAAATTGTCTGCTTAATGTCAAATGTACACAATAAACCTGCCAACAGGAAATGTGTTCTCCTCTTTCACATAGCCTTATCATGGCAGGACCAAACCATCCTGTGTGTCTGTGTGGTTGCCCTCTTGTGTACAATAATCTGCTCTGTAGCTGCCAGGAGGTGAGATTGCTGTATAAACCGATATCATATAATACTCTCTATACTGAACTTCATACCTTATGATATATATAAAATAATAGAGGGCCAAAGGATCAGCTTGCAAAAATAGCATACTGTATTATCCTGTGTGTCTAGTAAATAAATAGCCTAAATGTCATATTCAAACTGAATAAGTTCTGTGACTCATATAATTAAATTAATTTTTTTTAATGACATGTTAGAATACTTTCTCGCATCTCAGCTTAATATGTACAGACAGCTATAAGGCTGCCAGTTGTAGATTGATTTTGCCCGCTCATCCCAACCTTTCCAACACAGCAATGTTGGTTCAACCAATTGTGTGAGTTTAGAGCAGGACTATTTTATTATTTGACCAATAGAAGGTGGGGCAGTGTATGGGAAGGTTTCTGAACACCATCAACATATTTGAAGTTCTGTTTAAAACTTTAAAGCATTTTTCTAAAATGATTAAAGGTGAATTGTTCATGCATATCATGCATATTCATATAGGAGTCATATATATACCAGGATGTGTGTTGCTATCTATAACTGTCTAGTTGTTTTTTAGATTTAGGAATAAACTCTTTCCAGTGGTGCCCAGTCCTGTGATATCTGCAACAGAATTCACTCCACAAGACCAGGTTAGCAATGCAAACTGTGCTGAAGGATCAAAGCTTTTTGCCACGAAGCAACCTCAATATTGTTAGAGAATTGATTATGCTGCATCTTTAGATGATGGCGACCCAAATTTCAAAATCCTCCAACACTGTAAGCAGAAAAAAATGTGGTGAGGTAAAAAAACCCCAGCCACAATATGTCACATCAGCAGATTGGCAATGACATACCTCAAAAACATCCAGAATCTATCAGCTATAAGAATGAGAAAAGACCAAAGGAAAGTTATATTTTAAAATCACACAATGGAACTTTTTCATATAAATGTAGAGCACTTTGAACTGCCTTCTTTATGACTCTTATGACTCTACAGACCTTTGAAGATTAAAAAAGTTGGATTCCTTGGTAAAAAGTTTATTTTCTGTCTTAATCTTATTCTTCAGGACCCGAGGCATGTGACAGAGGAACTACATGAAGTCGTTCTTCTGCAGCTTCAAGAGTTTAGCAAACCCTCAAAAAATGTGACCCCTGAAGAGTGCACTTTATTGCGAGACTTTGAACTCAGTGTCTTCGAGGAAGAGGAAAATTATGAGGAAGGAGTTACTGACTTATGCTCTGTGAAATCCTGTTGCTATCCAAATCCAAGTTACAGAGGGCAGATGCTGCATCTTCCAGAGTCATTCCACATGACAGAGAACATGTATAGGGAGAATGACACTGAGTCCACCTACAGAAACGGCTTGTTCTTTGAAACAAGAGTTTTGGAATGTGAGGAAACATCATTATAATTATGGCAGGGTCCATTGTGCACAATGAGTATTTTGACAAATAAATAACCAAACAAACCTTATTATTCTGCCGTCTTCTGTACAGCTAAGCACAGTTAGTAATAGAGTCATTAGCATTTAGATTTACCTTGTGTCTATATACACAAATTTTTCTGTTCATTTTTGCTAGTTAAAGTGCACCTGAGACACAACACTGGAAATAACCCATTTCTGAGAACAGTGTAAGATTCTTGGCAGTTACTGTTTAAAGCTGTGTTGTGGTTAAAGTGACGTATGCTAGAATTTCATTATGTCTACATATGAAACTTACTGCTTATGACCGTTTTCAGTATGTAACACTAGCTTACCACATAATTAATTTGGTATTATATGAAAGTCAAATAACATGTATTTAATGTAAAACACATGGCTGAGGACTTAATTGTAATATATAAATATAAATATATTTTAGATGACATATTTATATTCTATATAAATTAACGATGAGCCACGATATATGCATTACAGTCAGAAAATAGTAATCAATTAATACATTTATTTATTGAATTAATTATGAGGCTTTGATCTGTGGTTTGCAAGCAGGAAATGACGCTTCGACCATGTATGGTTGTCTCAGAAGACGGGACTGAATGTATTGTTGAATACATTTACCATCTTGTCCAATAGAGGGCGCAAAAGCCGCATGCCAACTTGTTCGACCTCGTCTTGAACTCGGCTGCTACGCTGGGGATTTTTTAATTAACCAATTGCACAAAGAGACCCTTGTGTTTAGTAACTACAGTTGTTATGACTGTAAAACCGCAGTAAATTAATTTGACCGCTCATTTAATCATTTTAACGATTTTGTCGTTTTATTTTTATTATTTACTATTTAATTTTGTAATCTTCGTATTTGACATATTTTATTCAACTTATTATATAAGTTTTGTTAAGTTTTGGAAAACGTTTTGTTACTCTAGTTTTGCTCTGTCTACATAATCACGTAATAAGTGGTGCGCCCCCTGTCGTTTACTACGGTAGCTGTGTTATGCTGCGGCTGCATGTTGCTTCTCTCTGTGGTCTGTATACCAGTTCACAAATGCGTTTCCGGACATGTAGGAATTGTTCACATGTAAAGATCTGCACCTTCTCATTTATTCAGAGTTAGAGAAAACATGGCTAAAGAACTGCCATACCATCTTTGACATTACAGGTACGAGCGTATTCGATGTACATACAAATAAATTAAAATACAGTACAAGAAATGGATCAAAATAATACAGAATTACAGCTACAGAGTACAGAGTGGTTTAGTACAAGAGACAACCCTAAGAGGTTGCTATGGTAACCACAATTTCCACATCTGTAGCTGCAACCGTGAGTGTTACTACAGAACAACCGAAAAGCTGTAAATTGTTTTATAGTGAACCTATAAACAATTATAAAAATAATGTTTCTCTCATGAAAAGATGGAGTCCATAAACACGAGGTTTTTACATATTGGACAAAATATTTTACATATATGGACAAAATCCCTCTACCATCTCTTGCGACCAGTAGGGGGCACCAGATGTCATTTGCATGAGGGAGTGGAGTAGGTTAATGTAAGTGAACACTGTAGTATTCAGGGGGTTGCAGATTTTTACCATGAGGACTCTACAAAACATAACATCAGACTTGCAAGCTGATTTTGTGAATCTGAACAGTTTAGGAGTACCGAGGCCGTTGCAGAGAAACTAACAGGACTATGAGGGTGAAAAACCGAAAGCCAGCAAAGAGACCAGACAAAGGAGAGCTCCATTTCCATAAAAACACTCCATAACGGAGCAAACAAAGCCAAACAACTGCTTTGACAGCTGCATTGCTGTTCGACTATCGCCATACAAATAGCACAGATCGGACTAAAACCGAAACCGTGTGGATCAGTTGGGAAATAAAACAGGAGCGTTAAAAATCTACTGAATTCTGTGCAAAATGGGGTGAGTTGACTTTTATAACAGCGTTTATTACAACTGATTAGAAAAGCGATGATTGCTGTTAAACCGTGAATCTAACCTCTTTTCTGTATTAACTCGTACTGTTTACAGCTAATAACCTTCAGTCTATTGTTGGTGTGGATTTAGTGTAACTTTAGTTTGGATCGGCATTTTGGACGGGATAAGTTTGGAAAGGGCGAACATGAGCTGAAATAAAGGCTGTGTCTTAAAATCTAGTGCGCTGCCAAGCTACACAGCATTTTTGGGAACAACAAATGCCCAAAGTCATGTTAAAAATGCTGCACGCGCCAGTGATGTCAGGAATCTTAAACTGTTAGTCACAGTTGGTTTTTGGTAGACTTTAAATGTATATACAAATGTCTTGTTGTTTCATTACTGTAAAATATTTTGCTCTTATAATATGCGTTATGATTGTAGAGTCAGGCTGTTTTAAATCTAAGTTAGTTGAATGTTACCATATTCCAGATTCTACGTGTAATACATTTTGCCAAAAGCAAATAACTTCTGCTTTAGTTCAGTTAAACACTAGGGCCTCCAGAAACATTTATCTACAGAAACCCATTCATCATTCATCCGGGTTTAACCTTTTCATGACTAAGAATCACCCTGAAAATCTGGAAGCAGATTATTCACAGTATGTAGTATAGTAAGTTTAGTGTACTTTATAGTCAAAAATGCTCAAATAATAATACAAAATGCTCAGAATTGGAAGAGGGTAGCTGTGGTTTTCATTGCAGTCTTATTTCACCCTTTTAATGGCATTAATCACAATTGTTATGGAAAGTAGCTGTGTTATTAAAAAATCATAGATCAATTTATCTAATCGTAGCATTTTTGCTTTATTTAAATGAATGGTTAATGCATGCATGGCAGGTTGGCTTTATTGACACGGATTCAGATCCTTTTTCACAGTGTTGGTGAGAAAAGTGAAGTGAGATTGGCCGTGCTCAGCGGAGCTCAAATGGCACTCTGTAAATACATTGTGTTGCTAATAGAGGTTTCCCGGTAATTGGGTCTGAGGATCACATCGGTCAGATGTGAAATTTTAGAACTGTGTGCTATACACAGCAGGTGACCTCTCCTTGAGAGCGGAAATAGGTGCCTGTTAGCAATCCTTTGTGTATTATATGATGTGGACAGACATTATGCAGTTTCCAGTTTCAGTATCTGCAGGATTTTGGTCATTTTTAGAGTATAAAAAGATGTTAGGGAGTCTTGTTCAACTGTGCATTAGGGAACAATCAAAGAGGCTCAGTCCAGTGGACGGAGACCTTGGAGCTTGAAATGACTGTAGAAGTCAGAGTAAAGACCTTTTGAATATATCTGTACTGTGCAACATAAGTGCCTGATAAACAGTACTGCACCTGCATTGCCTTTCTGAGGTGTCCCAGATAACCTTCACGGTATGCCAGCGTGATTAAGCATTTCCAAAATGCCACTTTAGCCTCTAGAGGTTTAATGCAGGACAGAATGACGGTCCCTGATTTTGCTGTAGAGCCGCAACACTGTGATGACACAGGTGTGACCTTCTGTATTGTGTGGATAGGGGGTGATGTGTCAGAGCCAAGCCTGATATAAATCTGATCTCCTTGCACTAAAGGGTGAAATTCAATGAGAGATTATGAGATGTACTCACTTGATCACTTGCCATTAGCATCAGCCCATTACTTACAGTTTGGCAGTGGGTTTCCTGCTGGCAGGGAGGAGGGATCAAGAGCTCCTAGGGTGCCTCCATATCACAGTTTAAACTGTCTCAGAACATTGCAGATTCTTTGAATTCAAAGGAAAACTTTAGGGATGGCGAAAATGAAAACCGTAACTGGGGCTGCAGCATACCCTGACATAACCGACAGTTGGCCAATAAAAGTCTTGCTGAGGCAGGTCCAGTAGTGCTCTTTAAAATCCAATTCACTGTATTCACACCAATTCACTGACCTGCCTCTTTTCACACCAAAACAGATCTTAGATCATTTCTGTCCATTAAACATATTGTTCAAGGTTTCTCTATTCTACAAGCAGCATATTCTACAACTTATGTAAACACAGATGCGTTTATTGTGACATTAACAAATTTCAGTACTGGCATTGATTGAATTACCTTCATGCACACTGTGGGACCCCTTCCATCAACACTGTGAATGTAATGCATACTTGCATTTAGGCCTCTAAAGTTATGAAGGTTTACTCTAGTCCAATTGCTTATTTAACACTTTGTCTTAACCAGGCACAGTGCAACAAGTTACTAGCCCTAAATTGTCAATTAGTCTGTCCACACAAGGCCAAAACTGCTTTGACTGTCCAAATCTGATATCTGGTGTTTTTGGACCAATGAGCTTTTACAGTGGGCGAAGCAACCCAGTGCAATGTTGCAGCAATAGAAACCAAGCAATCAACAAAATGTCCTGCTGCTTGTCACAGTCGCAGCTGATTAAGATAAAAATTCATGTGTATGTGAAAAAGAGTTTTTTTATTATTTGCTACTTATTACATCATGTCTGGTTAGAATGAGAAAGCTACCAGATTACCAGCCTTAAGCTTCCACTGTGACCCACCATACGACATACAATATATCCCTTTGCTAAAAGTGTCTGTAGTTTAAGCCATTCCTGCAGACCAGAGAACCTTATTATCATCTCATGTTGATTTAGTTTTTCGAAGACGTGATGTTGTGTGAGATAGTCCAGACAGAAGCTTTCCACAGCCTTAGGATGGTCATGCACCTTCATAATCAGATCTGACTTTTATATCCCCACTTGATCTTTCTGTGGTCTCAAACCTCACCTGGTATAATGTTGACCTACATCAGCCAAAGAATAATGATTCTGACGGCCCCCTAATGAGATACTGAATAATACAGTGCATGTTACGAATATTTATTCCTCAAAGGGAGCAACCACTATTCAGCATGAAGGCTCACGTCTTCCAGATCGACCCGGCCACTAAACGTAACTGGATACCAGCCAGCAAACACTCTGTCACCGTCTCCTTCTTCTATGATGTCGGCAGGAGCGTGTATCGCATCATCAGCGTGGGCGGCACTAAGGTGAGAGACCTCGTCTACTGGCAATCTAATCTCAACTCAAATTTGTTTCATTTTTTTGTCACAAAATGAGTTATTTTTGTCATTTGCTTTAATGCAGGCAATTATAAACAGCACAATTACACCCAATATGACCTTCACAAAAACATCACAGAAGTTTGGCCAGTGGGCGGACAGCAGGGCGAACACGGTGTATGGCCTGGGATTTGCTACAGAGCAGCAGCTTCAACAGGTAAATGTTGGACGTTCTTCATTTAACACACCTTGATTGAATATCACTGACAATCATTTACACTATGAGCAATTAAAACAAACAAGCAATCCTTAAGGGATAAAGACAGTAATATACATCCAATAACATGCGACAGCACCCATAACAAATGGTTATTTTTTGTTGCATGCCAATGTTCTGTTAAGTCAGAGACTGTATTTCTCACAAAACGGATGCCACTACAAAAATGAAATGATGAAAATACAATAAATGAAACAATGATGTTATAAAAATATTTCTTTATTCTTAAAATTTTACACAGACTGTTTAATAATAATAAGGTAATCTGAAGCTTTGCTGTATTTTGAGTATTGCCAAGAATGTAATACATGTCTAACAACGACCTTCAGTCATGACTACGCATTATAGCATGGCTTATCATATATTCTTGTTTAAATATACTAACCAAAAAGTCTCTAATTCATTCTCGTAATTACTGATGCTTTTAAACTCTTCTCTGTAATTGTCTTTTCAGTTTTCAGATCAGTTCAAAGAGTTGAAGGAGGCAGCACGGCTCGTCCGGGATAAATCCCAGGAGAAGTTTGAGCTTTTGAGTCCTGGTTTAAACATTGCGTCTCCTCAGGTATAGTAAAACACAGCCCAATAACCAACCTTTAGTAGCATGACTGGAAACAACAATATAATGATTATCATTAAGACATAATAACTCATGTCATCATTTCTAAGCTGCTCAGTGTAGTTAATGTGCCAGATAATTCCGTTCTATCATTATTAACTGCCTTAACAATAGAGCTGAGGATTGTCTGGCCTGTTGTGATATGAAACCTAATGCAGCTGTCCGTACACATAATACAATGCATCAGAATTTGAATATGGAACGATTGCTTACACTGAATTTAAGGATATACCTGCAAACTCTCAGCAATATTTAATTACAGCATTCTGTTGAGAAAGATAAAACCATTATATAAATATAAATGATTAAATGAATATAAATGATTATATGAAAAATATACTCATTAATTATTCCTGCAAATAGAGAATTAAGTAATGGTTTTGCTTAAGACAACAAAATGATCCACTATAAAAATATAGTAAATAACGTTTTTCTTTACTCTAAAAATGCAGAACCTTTTTTGTCAGGGTTAGAGTGTGGGTTAGGGTTTTGTTGTGTTGTTTATAACTAGCTGTGTATAAAACAATAGAAGTCTACGGAGCGTCCTCATTTAGTGTTTGTGTTTGTGTGTGCAAGTGTGTGTGTGCGTGGATGTTCTCTAAGCGTGTCTTCACATGCCAGGAGGTGACATTGGTTTGTAGCCCATGTTCAGTTATATAACTCTGTGGAGTCACTGAGTGAATTTGTTCTTTACAGTTGACTGATTTTTTGCATGTATAGATTGTGACACACTTACACACACAGTTAATTATCATTCCCATTACAGTCTTTTACAGTAGCCTGAGATAATGTTAGTCTTCCTGCACATGATATTAGGTGTTTAATATAATGTGTATTCATTGATTGAGCCAGCTGTATATTTACTGTAAGCACCCTTTGCAGTGTAAGTGAATCTTATGATATCTGCCAAGTACATGTCCATATTTATATTTGTATATATTTATAAATAAATATATATTTACATGTACATATTTCACTCAAGTCAAAGCCAAAACAAGAATTTATTTTAAATATATTTAAATAACCTAAATTAAGCCCACTTCATACTCCCATATCTCTAAATAATAACGATCATCAAAAGACACAAAGTTTGTATTATTACCTTATTTAATATTATACTTACTATTATACTTTTAGATCTCAGTCTAATGAGAATCACTATGGAAACATTGGTGTGTTTAACCCGTTACAGTATTCTGTAGTATTTTTATGGCTATGATGGACCTCTCCTCCCATAGGGTTCATGAGCTTTCTTGCATTGAAACGTGTCTTTCTAAAGCTATTTAAAACAGGTCACTCTTACACTTATTTAATATTGAACCTGAGTGTTAAGAGTTCCAAATGGCAACAATGTGCTCTAAAGAACGCTACTCTTGTAAAATAATAAAATCTGTCTGAGGGGCTTACGTGAAACCAGAATCATGTGCTCAGAATCTCTAAAAAAAACTTTAAAAGCTCTTTGGGCAGAATGAGTGTTTCGCTTATGTAACGGCATGTTTTACAAAAAAAGTCGTGTCATGTGCTATCTGTCCAAAAGTATATGGGGATGAAACTATTTTAATCAGCCTGTTTTGTCATTAGTTTTAATTCAACAATTAACATTAACTAGATTTATAAGGTTCCTTTGGAAATTGTGAGCAATGCTTGATCATTTAGAATCAGTTGTCACGATGCTGGCTTGTTGAGTGGTTGCTAAGGCATTATGATTGGTTGTTAGGTGGTTGCTTCTTGGCCAGGAAAAGAGTCAAGTAGTTCCTACCTGCCGTTACTTCATTACTGTCATATAATTACATTATAAGTCATATTATTTTGCATTCAAGTCTATAGCGTTAACAAGTTTGGACGGGTTTAATACATAAGATTATGGGCTTTCAAAAGACCAAGCAGCACCGGCAAAAGATATTTAATGTATGTGTCATCACACTACATTAACCCTACTTTTATTGAGTAGATTTGTACTGAAACTTCATTTAGTTGTAGTTTTTCTTTCTCATCATGGCTTGCACTGCGCTGATGGACTTCTGTCTTTAAGCTGTCTCAGGTAAACTGTCAAACTACAATATGTGTCATTTTCTGTGTAGATTAACATACTGTACCTGCAGCTCTCACTCCATTGCAGTTTCACTCCACGCTTGACACAGATGTCCTCAAATCCCAGAGTAAGCCCTGGATATGAAACCCTGCCATGCAATATGACACGTTTTTCTTCCAGTTTGTACATTTAGTGATATACTGAAAGAGCCCATAAAATTAAATTTGTAGTTTTGTAGCTTTTTGTCTAAATCTGTTAGCTTTGAGCTATATCTATATACTATTTTTCTCCTAAACACACTCATCTTTTAACAGACATGTGCTGTTTTTATGTACAGTATTTCTCTTCTAGAAAGACAGACCAAAAATGCTGATGATATTACCAATGTATGTACAGATATATCCACATTTTCATCCAATAAAATTCTGTCTGACATGAGAAAGTCCCTCCCCGTAATACTTTTTGTTTCTGACTAGCAATACAAAATAGCAAATCAGGGTCCACAGCTGTGACATAATCTGAAAATCACGAACAAGCACTTTGATATGCCTATCTCCATCTTGTTTTAATAGCACAGCACAGAAGAGAGAACTGCATTCATTAAGCGATTTCACAGATCTGGAATTATATTTAGGAGAAGATGCTATGATTAGAGCTTTTTCTGATTTTCTGAGTTTTTCAGACTCAGCTCATGATAAAGGAGGTATGCAGGAAATCTGTGATCCCTCATTCAAAATGCAGAAATCTGCACAATACATTATTGAAGAATTCAAGCTCCCAAGCCATTGGCTGTGCAGTCAAGCTGTCTTCTCTTTGAGTCCTCCTGCTCTTCTTTTAAATATATTAAATACACAGAGAGCACATCTCAAGCCCAGGAGCTATAAAGCAGGCAAACGAATCCTGGGTCTGAGTGGTCGGATTGGAAATAGAACAACTGCCTTTGGGGAATGCCGAGTTTGAGATTGATGAATTATACAAGGTTTTCTGAGTGCAAGGGTGTATTGGTCCTACAGTAAAACCAAAGTATGATTTAAAAACCAAGGCTGAGTTGGCATTGCTATACAGAGGAAGCTAAACAGCAGAGTTCTTTTAGAAGTACTGTTCTGATTATCTTAAGCCTAGATGAACAGCAGGTTGAAATAAACGAATGTCCTTTCAGTTCTGAATCGCAGAACATGGCCATATGTTGCCTCGTGCCCGATCTGCTGCAGACTGCTGAAGGTTTTCTTTATCAAACAAATGACTAAGAACTTTGTGTTCACAGAGCGTTGTGTTTTCACTTCTCGTTGTTTTACCTTGGAATGGAAAATGTGAACTGGCTGTCACTTTACATATGGCCATTTTCTGTACTGAAGTACTGAATCATTAAAAGAATTGGTTGCAGTTAGGTGAAGATATGCTGCATAGGTCTTGTAAATACATACTTATAAAATAAAATATAAAGTATACAAGTATGTAAGAGATTATAAACCATTTCAAAAAATGTATGTAAACATTATTGATATAATCAATTAATTTAATAATAATTTACATTTTAATTTGATTTGATTTTAATATCGAATCAATTGCACTCATGCTGAAAATGTGAACTGAATGATATGGTCACTAATATACTGTGATTATGTAATATGTATAATATTATCTACTTTTGTTAGTGAATTGTTGCCAATAGTGCGATAGGTGGAGTGATGCAGATGTGTGTGTGATGCAGGCGCTGTCTGTGGAGCATCAGTCTCCTCCACTGCTGGATGTGAATGGCTCTGCTGAAGACAAGCTGTTTCGCAGTAAGAGTGCTGATATGGAGCAGTCCACTGAGAAAGAGCAGATGAGGAAGATGCTGTCTGAAGGGTAAAACATTCAGATCTCCACAACACTCATCGAAATCACATCTTACCGCCTTTACTTTCACTCATTATTCATAATATCTGTGTATTCATAATATATTCATATTTTTTAAAGAATAGAGTGTCCTATTACTTTTTAAAAACTATTAGTGTAGAATTTACTTTCTATTTTTAAGCACTCATTCTCTGAGCATTTATTAAACAAGGATTTTAAGAATAAGTGTTTCAGGGTTTTTACCCTGTTTGTGGAAGGTGACGTCTACTAGAAACATACAGTATTTTATAGAACAGCTATCTTATTGCATGCATTGCATTTTTCTTATGTCAGCGGTCAGGTTTAAATTGGACACAATTATTATTACACAATTACAAGATTATTTGATGTATATTTTAACATGCCAGACATTTACAGTAGGGTACATACAGTAGGTCCATGTGACATATGACTTCACTTCCTCACGCATAATGATCTAATCAGTACGCCTGACATACTCTTCCTTCTCAGTAGTTTTCTGGGCTAATTGGCAGTGAGCTTACTGTCATAAGTTTTTAATAGATTCATGCATGAAGTATTTCATTGTACAGTCACAACGTTGAATATACAGATTGTTTTAAGCATGAGATTAAACGAAAGCCTAAAGCACATGCTCATACAGCTGCCTTAAAGGAACAGTTCACCCAAAAATGAAAATACTGTCATCATTTGCTCACCCTCATGTTGTTTAAAGAAAGTTGAATTGCTTGTTATCATTTCTGCAGTTTGGGAAGCTATTTTAACATATAACAAATTAGACACTTTACATTTAAATGATGACATGGCGCATTAACATCTGAAATGAAACTAACAATCTGTCTCTGAGGTTCTTGTTATGAAAACGTAGGTAACAACAAAGAAATTTGCCATTTCAAATATCAGCCATATGTGCTGTGTTTACCATCTGCTGCTGGACCAAAATTCACAGATGAAATTTGTCATTGCCTTAGGTTCCAGATTGTAAATGGAGTGTAACTAAGGCCCAGATGTTTGTTTGATCACAGGTCGATATGTGAGATAAATTCGGAGGCCGAGCTGTTTTCTCTCCGGGACAGCAACACTAAGCTGTTAGCGGCTCTTCATGAAGCTAGCAGTAGCATTGAACAGTGGAAAAAACAACTAGCCGAGTATCAGGAAGAAACAGATCGACTTAGAGAGCAGGTGAGGAGCATTGAGTGATGTCATATCAGGCTCCAATGCCCATTGGATGTCTTTTTAAGGCTGACTGGATAAGTATATACTACTTGTAGCCAATAGCAAGACCTTAATTGTCTTAACAGTAACACAGAACCATATTTTACTAGTTGCATTAAGTCACCATAAGCAGAAATACATAGGATAAAAGCTAAAGTTGAAAAATAAATTATATAAACTTATATAATGTCTTTTTTTGGAGCTGTGGTGTACCAAGGTTACCTATTGTTGCTTGTGTAAATGATTTTTTACATTTTTGTTTCATTTTAATTTTTTATTTTGTTTAGTTTTTGTCACAGTTGTTTCCATGAAGATGGAGCTTTTTTTCCCAGTACCACTGCCTCTATAAGGTTCTGTAAGGATAACGTCCAGATTTAAATTTTCTGATTTGTTAACAATTTGTTTTAGCAGTTGCTCATGCAAACTGAGTATTTTTCATTAGACACGCTTCTGCATTTTACATAATTATACACAAATGATTCTGAACAAATGCTTTGAAGGTCTTCGGAACCGAACATTAGCCAGGTGACATATGTAGTCCAGGTCTTATGGGAGTGCGTAAAAGGATATTTATAGGAAAAGACAATGTGCATTCATAGCCCGGAACAGAAAAGACAAATGACCACAGGGAAAAGGAGACCGCTAAGTTCCACTCTTGCATAAACAGAAAAGTAGTTCTGAGTTGTGACGATGCTGGGAGCTCCACAGTGCAGTGATGGCCTGGTTTACTTTCTATAAGGAGTAAGCAAGGGTGTGAAGTTGCCTGTTAATTACAGAGACCTCTCAGGACGATTAGCCCAGTCACAGGAAGAATCATCATGTAGAATGTACCTCTACTAGAGACAACAGTAAACTTTGGACCAGTTTGGTCCAAAAGTTTGAGACCAAGTTTTTTTCTATTTAAACCTGGAAATATACAGGAAATGTGAGGATTTAAAACAAAGTGTTATAAAATAAGCAATATGTCTTATGACCAGGCACATTTCTCCTAAATTATGTAAAAAAGAAAGCTCATATTAGATAGCATGTGACGTTCCTAACTTCGCTCACTGATCTTATTTGGGGGGTTTGATGAGAGAACAGCTATATGTTGGAACTGATATATGGGTTCATGTTTCAGGTTGCAGAGTTGGAAGCTCAGAGCGTGATTTCACCCTGCAGTGAGAGGGGCAGTGAGGCACTTGCACAGTCTGTGGCAGAGATGGAGGCCCTTATAAGAGCTAAAGATGAGGTACACTGCTCAAAAACAATGTAATAACTGAACAAAACCACATTAACCACAGTTACAACACTGTTTATCCATTCAGCTTTAAGTTGAGTGTTTATACAGTTAAAACTATTGTTATACAGGAAATTAAGATTATGCAGGGCAAGAAACCAGACGTTCTCGAGCTGGAGAAAGAAAGAGAGGAGGCCAGGAAAATGGTGCAGGTAGGGTCTCATTAATAAAAATGATTGTTTTATGTACCTGTTATCAAAAATTAATACTCATTTGCCTTGGAAACAGGACTTGGAGGAGAAAAACGCAGAGCTGGAGGATTGCGTGCAGTCAGCAGAAAATGCTTTAGCTTCCTCTCTTGAAGCCAGGAACAGGGTGGAGAGTGAGGTGCAGAAGGCCATTGAGACTTTAGATGTCAAGATCTATGATCTAAGTGCCCTGCGACAGAACTTAGCCAAGCTTCTGGAGAAATAAACACAGCCACACAAACTTCAGCAGGTGGATGAGACCAGCTGCCGCAAAGCACCATAAAGGCACTATTATGAGATTCCTGACTGGACTATTTCCAGCATCCCAATTCGGTGGTTCATCATGGTACTAGGCTGATAGAAAAAAAACTAGAGGTATTAAGTTGCATGACAGTAACTACATTTAGGACACCCTTGATGATTTGCTTCCATGATCCACATTTGCTTCCTAAAAGCTAAGAGCCATGGGTGCAACTTACCCAATGTTTCTTACTTGCAGAACAGGACATGTGTTTGCCTATAATAGTTGTAATTCAAATGCCAGAGAGACTGGAGCTTTTCTGGTTAGGTTTCAGACCTGATGACTGGTACTAGACATTAGTATAATTTATATGTTTTTGACTTGTGAAAGATCTGTGATTTGGTTGTGATATTGGACTAGCTTTCGAAATTAGAATAACTGTTTAAACAGAGCGTACTGTTGACGTAAGCTATACTGTTCAATGTATTCACCAGTATTATTGTTAGAGGCATATAGCTACAATAGAAGCTCTAGGATTGAAAGCAGCTCAGTATTTAGGTACAGAAGCATGTCTATTAGGGCTTTCTGTTAGGACATTTATTAGCCTAAGTGACTTAATGGCTTTTTGAATTACTCTGGCCATTAACAGTTTGTCTTACATGGCTCATTAATCTTGCTTCATGTAGGGCTCTGTAGTTGACAGCTACAGCAACAGGGGAATCTAAGCACTCTAGCACTAACAAAATGATTGTTCTCTTAGATGCAAACAATAACATGAGTAAATGGTTAACCTTAATTTTCCCATAAACTAATTATGAATCATAATTTTACTGTTATGCTGCAGCCTGTGTCTGAATATGCAAGCAGCTGTATAAAATCTGATGCATTCCTGCAAGCTGGACAAACTAATTAGTTTAACATTCAGATGTTATTCTCACTAATAGATGCAACACTAGTTAAAATGCAACACTAACCGCAACAACCCTTTAGGAACACCAGGTGAGACTTTTTAAAGACCACAGATGTTAATTCATCTTGCATGCATCTTTATACCAAAATTTATACTATATAGTTTTCCTCTGTAAAGAAATATATCTATTTAGCCCTATATTCATTTGCTATAACTGTTAAGTTTATCTTGCTTGGACATTGCTTTCATGTACTCTCGAAAACATTTGCACATTTGCTATTTTTCTATGCCATGTGTTGTTGGTGATTTTATATGAATTCACAATAAAAGTGTTTGCTTAATGTGATCACCTCCTGTGATAAACTGTTCTTATACATTAATCACTATAAAATAATGTACATATAAAATAATGTAGAATTAAAATATTTCATAGATATAATGGTAACACTTTACAATGAAGTCTCATCTATTAGTATTTGTTAATGTATTGTTAATACACATACATTTAAAGGTAAAGGTATGGTAAGCATTTTCAGAGAGGTTAGATTTAGCAAGCTAGCTTTAAAGGCACAAGATCCCATAGCGCTCTTATTATGAACATATAGTAAGATTAATAAGTACTGTAGAAGTATTGTTCATTGGTACCTTATTGTAAAATGGTATCAATTTAACAATACTTTGACATCTATTTCTTTTGATAGATACTTTGACGTCTTTAATTTATGAAGATTAGCCATTTGTCATATTTAATTATAATAATTATAAAGCATTTCTTATCACTGTTGCTATGGTTTCGAAAACGCTACTTTTTATTTTAAATGTTGGTAAGAACTTTACTGGAGATTTCACAGCCGTCAACATAAGAAAATACGAAGGCAAGTTATCCCTAGGTCGGAGCAGATATTAAAAATTAAATAAAATTATTTGTTTAGTTGAGCTGTTTAATTTTTATTAGTAGTTTACGCACTGCTGCCATCTATTGATGAGCCAAAGTTTATCTTTTCAAAGGAAAAGCAAGATGTTTCAATGACTGCATACGAAAAACATGTGAAGGGTTCAGGTGACACAAAATGAATCCACTATGAAAATAATGCCGTTTTTATTGTAAACATCACGGATAACGGAATCGCTAAAGCGGTTGTCTTGGGAAACCCTTAATTATTAATGTCTCCACAACAAATTGAAAAGTCTGTGATGCCCCCCATGGTTCTTTGCTACGTTGGGCCAGAACTGTGCCCGAAAAAGAGGTAAATACCGTTTTGTCTTACTGTGTATAATGATCTAAGTAATTACGTCAGCGGCGTCGTTTAGATTTGAAACTCGAATATGTGATTATTTTGCGTCATAAACGTTGTGATTCTTTTTAGGAATTATACTGTTCATTGCAAAGTACGTTCATATCTGAGCGATTCAAGCAGAAAAGTAATTTCTAGGTAGATGCGTTGAGACTTTAAATAAATTCAAATTCTGAAAAAGAATTTAAATGGTAAAACTTCTTATGAAAGACCCGATGGAGGTCCGTCGCTCCAGAATATCAAATTTGCCATTTTGCGATGGAGATCGCAAGGACGGACGAAATGAGATGTATGAAACGACTTTCCATGACCACTTTAAGTTTTTGGACACCACCATGCCGGAAAGGGGGACTGCTCCTCCTGTCTCACCACATTTTCAACACAGAGACCTGAAACATATAAGAGAGCACCAGACAGAAACGGCACTGTCCTTTCCCCCATATCAAACCATCCCTGTCATTCAGCCCAGGTTAACCCACTTTACAATGCACAGAACCAACTTTAAAATAGATTCTGACAGCAAGAGTGGAGCATTTCGCACCACTAATTCTGAGGACTTCCGGCACCAGGCCACATCTGTAACCAAACCTTTTCTTCCCATGACATCATTCATGACAAATCTGCCAAAAGACAAATACCCGAACCCCACTTATAGGTCATGTTATACCAAGCATGAAGTTCTTCCAATGCTTAGAGCAAAGCCAATGAGGAATACAGGTCAGTAATGCATGCTCATCACGCTCTCTCAGACACTGCTGACCTTTATTTTTTTAATGAGTGGATATTATGTTTTACATTTCTCCAAAAGGTGTAGCATTGACACTAAGAGAGAACACAAAGAGCAAATTCTTCAGCTCCAGTTATAACGAGCAGTTCCAGAACAGGTGGTGTCCTCCACTTCCACCTCTCCAATCCGCAGAGCAGGTAAAGGGGCCAGGTAGCGCTGTAACACTTATAGGGAGCTCAGCTCAACCTTTTATCAACTCAATTACATCTTTCTGTTTTTTCTACATGTCAAATTTGTCATTTAGCAACGAGTTCAGCATTCATCTTTAGTGATGGGAGACCAAGAAAAGCTACTGGAGAAACAAACAACTTACTCTACCTCCTTCAGGCAATCAGGTGCCCACAGGTACTGATGTGGAATCATATTATGCTTTTACATGTCATTACTTGCTGGTGTGTTGCAACTTTTAACCTCTGAATTATAAAGAAACCCACATAAAACTTTTTTCACAGGTTGCATTAAGACAAATTATTGCAGGTTAAGACAAAACCCAAATAAGAAGCTCTGTAAATTTAATTTTGTCTCATCTAGTTCCCACGTATTCCTCACCATTAACCGTTTCAATCAATTGAGACTTGAGTTTTTATTTTGACAGCCCTGCGATACTCAAGGAACTTCTTCCCAAGATAAGGAAACCTCGCCCTATCAACCTCAAGGAACTTGCTGATGATAAATGGAACACAACTACATCTGAAGAATTACCTGCACTTAAATGTGGTATGAACAGTAACTGTATTTCATGTACTTTTTGTTTTACACAGACAAAAACTGTGTTGACAATTTTCTTAGAAATGGCATAAACAGTATAACAGACTGTTTCATTCATTTTGATACCGCTGTATTTTAGTTATGTAACACATGTACTGGCCTGCTTGTGTCTGCAAATGCGAGGCCATTTAATGCCTAGTATGGAAGTGTTGTCTCTCTTTCAATGCAGCATGCAGGCTGTCTGTTTAGTGGGCTTTTGTAAGGGGTAAAGGGAGGCTTGAGCCAGCAGATGGCACCATTTCAAACTTGAACCTGCTTTTAATTTCATCTCTGCACTCACACATTGAACAAACACATTTTATGGAATATTTGTCAAATTCATCAAGTTTAATTAAGTGTTTACCCCGTCTCTGTTTATACCAGATCCTGTTCACATGGTGCACAAAAACAGAAATCTGAGCTCTCTGTTCAAGGTGGAGTCGTTTAAGTGCAGCCAGGACAGAATGATGACAACCAACCAGTCCTTTTTCCCAGAGGTCTGACTTGAATGCCATACTAATATAACTTACTATTTCTTGAGGGCCTAAATGATAGAGTACAAAAAAGCATGTCTTTCCTGTTTGCCTTCCCAGACAAACAACATGCAGTTTCCAGTGCATGTCGATGGAGCAAGTATCAGAACTATGAGCAATATAGAATTTGGGAGGCCCAATCTGACTGGAATATTCTACAGCTCAACATCACAGGAGCAGTTCCCTCCAAAAGTGGTGGTCCGTCCCAGGCCACATGTCTACCCATCCAGTCATGTGCTGGTTGAGCAAGGTTGTTTCAAAAGTTTCAGTCCAATTTAGACCTGTATTTTTACAGTTAACTGATATCTGATCTGCCCATATTGTTTAATAATATCCTTACCGTTGTAAAAATACAGGCAGTTACAACCTTAAAAAAACTACCTGATCTGACCTGAGTCTGTGTAGAGTAATTTTGTCAGGTTGATTCAATCACGTTAAAAAATATTTTGTCACTCACATAAAACCAGTTAATTTACTTATTTACTTGTTTTTAGAGCCAGATCCAATGCTGACAACTGTACAAAGAGATTTTGTCCCCCTAAACTGTAAGAGACAGGAACTCAGCCCTTGCCAGCTTCAGCAGGTAAAATATTAACATTTCACTGCAGATGAACTCTGACACAGTACCTTTATTATTTATTATCCAGCTAAATCCATGAGAATTAAACAGACATTAGTCTGGTTTGTTTACACTTGTCTTGTCCATTGCAGTGGGAGTCAATAAAATTGCAATGATAATGTTAAAATAGGCCAATTTGCTGATGCAGAAATTTGGAGAAAGTAGACTCTTCTGAGGATAAATTCCACTTATTTCTATGATTAAGCACCTTGTGCACGCCTTTGAATTCTCTGATCTTCACCTTGTTGGGGTGAAGGAGGGGCAGTTGGTTAGTGACCTACTGGTTAGTGATCAGGCTTGTGAGAAGGTTGCTGATTTGATTTCAGTGCTGGCAGGTAGCAATTAAAGTGACCTTGAGCAAGGCACCTAATACCTGATTGCACCGATATGCAGGAGAGCTGCCCCTTGCTCTGTGTGTGTGTGTGTGTGTGTGTGTGTGTGTGTGTTTACTCCTCACCAGTGATGGGTTAAATGCAGGTCACATTTCAGATTCAGGTTACTACACCTGACAAATATGTCACTTTCACTGTTCTGCGTCTTACTAGGTTAGAGACAGCCACATCAGGCCCCAGCTGAGCACACATGACTTCAAGACAACCCACAACGAAACGTTTGTGCCCAAGCCTTACTGCAAGGCATCCCTGGACAGTCCGCCCTTTCAACACATCAGCCATATGTGCTTTTAACTTGTCAAAGAAACATTAAAAACTGCATGTTTAGAGCATCGTATATGACTGTCTTTGCCCTTTTTAAATTCTTGTCATGTCAGAAACCCAGAATGTTAATTGTGTGCATATAATAACTCAAGATTAAAGCACCATCAACAAGAGTGTTTTTATCAGCAGAAGAGAGTGATTGAGGCTTGTTATGGCAACAGATGCTTATGGATGAAATGTATGTTTGGCAGTTCTCAAGGTTAAAGGGTAAGCAGTTTCGGAAATGCTAGAAATAGCAAGCTAGCTTTGAAAGCATAAGATCCCAGTTATACGTTTATATAAATATATTTAGACAACGTATATAAAAATATATTTGGACCACAGTACATGGTGATTGCTATTAGGATGTGCATAGACTTTCAACCAGCATAACAAATGTTTTTGGAGAAAATCATCTACCCTGGCTTCAAATAGCTAAATGACAATTCATGTCTCCTGATGGTAATGACTGAAGTCTACAATATCTCTCTCAGTGTTTAGAAATGACTCTCCCATTGACATTACACAGCCCACATAAGTATTTAGACCTTCAAATGTGCAAAGAGGTTTCAAATGTGCCAGAGGTTTCACAGATAAACATGGTGCTGTTCTAAAGAATAGCCTCTTTATGAACTTGGCATACTGAGAGCGCTAATCTTTGCTTGTCTCTGTGCCTGCACTGTATTTAACTAGAGCTTGTTATCAGACCATCTGTTGGGGTAATGGTACAGTTTCTAACACAGTTATTGTCATCAGCCTCTTATTCTCACACTCTGATCAAACTCAAAACAATCTTTGGTGTTCGTTGTTGTTTATACAAACATCATATCTAACATTTCAAATTGTAGTGGTAAAATTGGTTTTATTAGGGTGGTGTATCCTGTGATGTGCCCAGTATTATAACTGAATACATTATGGTATAAGTTTTTTTGCAAATGAAATGTCACTATCATACTGTGAATTTTATGTTGACGTTTGTCCTTCTGTTACAATTAACAGCAGTGCTTGCTAAATATGTTAATAAATAAATACATGTGTACGTATAACTATATTTAGGAGGTTCGCCCGTTACAGTCCAAAACATCCGTCAGAGGAAAATTTACACCCGTGAGTGGGAGGTTACAACTACAAAATGGGCCGAGTTGCGCGTGTGTTTTGATTCTATTGGCGCAAAATCGAAAGTGGGCGTTTACTCAAACAACAGAGACAGTACATCACCTTCTCGGTGTGTTGTGACTTGCGGTCTGTTGGTTTAATAAGCATAAGGTAGGTTCTACTTGCTCTCGGCTTCTTGCTTAGCTAGTAATGTCAGCAATGTCCCATAGTAACTTTCTCTAACGTTTATGAAGAGTTTAAAGTTATATGAATTCAATATTGCCTTTCAGCTGTTATGCTTGCACCGTAACCATGTAGGATTTTTTAAACGTGTCCCTAATCGTAACAGAAGTATAAACATACACAGTTCGTGGGATTGAAACCATATATTTTCGGTTGCTTAAAGAAATGCCATTTCAAAGCATCAAACACTTTGCTCTTGAGCTCGACGGTCCAGATGATGCTGTGTACAGTAGTGGAGAGATAATCACTGGCGTGGTGGTGCTGGAGCTTAACAGGGATATCAAAGTTCGAGCCCTGAGAGTGCACGGAAGAGGGGTCGCCACAGCCCACTGGCTGGAAACCCGCAGTGTTGGCGTGAACACAGTCTACAACGACTACACCTCCAAGATAACCTATTTCAGGAAGAGGCAACACCTTATTCGAGGTAGACGCTTTGATCATTTTCGTTTCAAGTGTTTATGCATCTTTCATAGTTTCCACGAGTTTTTCTTTGTGCACAACATGATCATTACTGTCTTCGTGCAGGCGCTCATGTAGTGCTCTTGTTAATGACTCAGGACGCGGCCTTTGACAGCTGGCACTGGAGTGATAATGCTGAGCAAGTTAATCATTTGTCTGTTTAGCTGGAATACACAAACGAACAACTGCACTTCACACGCTTAGCGAAGGCTATTAAAACGTAGCTACTGTCATTTAAACGAAACCGCAATTATAGGCCACTTTTGAAGTGTATGTTAATAGGAAGTGCTGATTTACAGGTTATTTACCACTTGCAAATTAAGTGTAAAAAATAAGAATGTGATTGTTGTTGACTTATTGATCTCAACATAACAATTCGCAGCAATAATAGGCAGTATTTTAAACTCTTTCTGCAGTAATACAGGAAAACAAGTTAAGAATGCAGTTGCATTCCACTGTAGCTGTATTTGTATTGTTTATTGTTTAAACACAGTAGTAAAAGTAGTCTTTAATCTTTAGGCATTACTGTCCCTATTTATGGAAAATAACATTAGAGTTGCCCTGAGACTGAAGCTTCCTTAGAGTTTATAAGTTATAATCATACAGGAAGTAGGTGCAGAGCAAAGCGGGAAATGAACCAGTTTCCTATCACACGTGGGGCCATCAGTGAGCCCTTTATATATATGAGCCCTGAAATCAGTAGTTCTCTGACCTCCAGTTACTGCAAAGTCTGCCAAGCATGACATCACTGATTCTGTAAGAAACCATACTTCATACCCTTTTAGCAACAAATACTTAATAGTAACCTGCAAAATGCTGCATTACTGACTTTTAACAGTTGCAAAAATGTCCTTGGGCTTTAATGAAATAAAAAAGGAAGCAATCAACTTCTCTATACAATAGCGTTCAATCAGCAGGGCAGATGAAAGTGCTTGCAAACAAGGTCAGGCCTTATCAGAATGTAAACAGACTTCGTTCAGACATTTCTCTTGAGTGATAAAGAGAAATGAAGGAGAAGACAGAGTGAGAGATCAGCCATCACAGTCAGTGCTTTGTTAGGCATTAAAACATCAACTTACAATAATGGAACGTTCTCCAGGGACTATAAGGATATTATTAATTTCAGACACTGTGATGTGTCTGGTGGGCTTCCCTTTGTGCATGTCAGAAGTGATAGATCATTACATTTTTACATTACATTTATGCATTTGGTAGATACTTTTATCCAAAGCAACTTACAGTACATTGAACTTATACATTTTGTTAGTACATGTGCTTCCCTGGGAATCAAACCCACAACCTTTGGGCAGCTAACGCAATGCTCTACCAACTGAGCTACAGGAACACCTTCTTATAATAATATATTGGCCATGTCGATTAATCAGCTGATATATGGTCATTTTTATTTTGCAGTCATTAAATTGTATTGTGTATGAGTAATTTGCCATCCTGCTTTAGATATTTGTACTGGTCTTAATTGGCCCATATTGGTCTAATGGATAAATAGGAACTATGAAATTAACCAAGAACCAGCATACTGCTGGTAGAACCAGCAGAGGTTCATATTGAACAACTTTTATTCCAGTTTTTCATAAATTAGGTGTGGCGACTTCATAGTTTACACTTTGTCTCGCTATAATACATAGTTTATGTACATAATTTTACATACCACACTGTTTAGTTTAAGGAACCGCACTGTTGTTTAAACATAACTGAAACAACGGTTTGTTTCTTGGCACCATATAGGTAACGCGTTACAATTTAGACATTACACCACTAGAGGGAGAAAAAGCCATATCGAGAACTTTAAAGGTACTAACATGAAAACTAATGTAGGGATTCCCCATAAGGGGGCGTTATGTGATTTTCTTCTCCCTTACGGAAACAGACAAGTTATGTTGTTTGTTTCATAGTCCTTACAGTGCTGTGCTTTGAGAATATTGTACTTGCACTTTTGTTTCACCAACTTTCGTCAAATTATTAATTTTAAAATAGCTTTTTATTGTGCAATGTGTTTCTTTTATAACAAAATACGGTTTTTATTTGAATGCGTATTAGTTAAAATACCATGCAAATAAAGTTAATATGTGTGCATAAGTTGCACAACCTTACACACCTTTGCAGAATGGCACAGAACGAACCCATTGTTGTTTTGCTCAACTTCTCGGGGAGGTTCCTCTGGTCCGGGCATGCTCAGTCAGCTTGTTTTTGTCTAAAAACCTGTAACCATCAATCATCCGATCCTCTATCCACACCCAGTCAAGATGTTTATGAGAAGGCAGCGATTTCTGCCATTGGCCTTACATAATAAACTCATAGAGACCGCCCACACGAGTTAAAGGCCGATAAGCGACTACGCACGCCTTCAGTTTTGTTTTGAACCTCAAGGAAGAGCAGCTACCCTGCGCTTGGATGCACCTATCGCTCTTTGTTTGACTTTACGGTCCGGAAGACGATATTTGAAGTTTAAAAGTTGCAGTTAGGAAGCTTTTGCAAAACCAAAGATGATTTTTGACAGATTGAAAAAGTTTGACATCGTGTTTGATTCACCGGAGATTGACTGTCCTCCGGTGTTCAGCAGTGGAGATGTTGTATCGGGGAAGGTTGTGCTGGAGCTCTCGGCGGAGAGTAAAATAGAGTCGGTGAAGTTGCATGCAGAAGGTTTCGCGAAAGTGCACTGGACCGAGTCCCGTAGCGCCGGGTCCAGTACCGCTTACACGCAAAACTACAGTGATGAAGTGGAGTATCTGAACCAGAGAGAAGTGCTTCTGCAGGCAGGTCAGTCATTCATAGCCCGAGACACTCTCGAGGTTCCCAAAACCCCAGTATAATAACCCACCTGGACAGGTCGTTTTGGGCTTGATATTGAAAACGTTAATGAAATAGTTGGTTGTGCAGAAACATCACTTTTCAAACTTGTTTTAGCCTGAGCCAAACTGAATCGACTGTTAACATGACGGAGAAAGTAAAATAGCAGTTTGGTTATTATGTGATGCAGTTTTATGGTCATCTGTTTTGTATGGGTTCTGAACAAACAATGAAGTTATAATTCTCTGCGTTTGCTGCTGAGAACAACATCCGCATTGCTATCGGGACCTGTTGTTCCATGTATGAGTTGAATGACAAGCTGAAACCAAAGATCTTACTTTCACTATAGACCAGCTTCGGCTTCTTACGTTTAAATAAATGCGTCATTAAAAACGTCATTAAAATAAGATTAAATGTTCAGATGCTAAATGAGCTAACAGCCACAAAATGTTTAATAACGGCTCGTGGTTTTATTTGTTGAGAGTGATATACTGGTCTGGTTGTGTTATATCATTAAGGAACTTTTAACTTTTATTTTATGCCCTTTGGGACTGTGGTTGATTTATTGGTTTAACCCTGATCTTTTTGTCTCTTGTTTCTCTTTAGATAATGGTGAACTGACAATCCTTTCTGCTGGTAGACACGAGTACCCTTTCAGTTTCCAGCTACCAGAGGAGTAAGTCTTGCTTTTTGTATTAGACTTAATGGAAAGTTATCAGTGAATTTTATTTAGGAGAGTTTGCAGGGATATAAGGATTAATAGAGATGTTTTGTCTGTCAGAACTCTGGTGACATCATTCGAAGGCAAGCACGGCAGCATTCGGTACTGGGTGAAGGTTAAGCTCCATCGTCCATGGGCCACAGTCAAAAAGATCAAAAAAGAGTTCACAGTTATCGAGCCAATTGACATCAACACACCCAGTTTACTGGTAAGATTGGAGGATGCTGTCTGTTGTTCTCAATTTTTCTACCCATAATTCTGTTCATGTACATCAAATGGCACTTTGTAATGTATTTCACAGGCACCTCAAGCTGGAACCAAAGAGAAGATGGCTCGCATTTGGTATAGAAACTGTGGCCAGGTGTCAATCACTGCAAAGATAGACCGCAAGGGCTACACACCAGGTGAGAACAGATCCCTGCTGTTGCATTTGAGACACGATCAGGTTCTTGCCTCAGAAACATTAACTGTAGTTATTGTGTTCTAGGTGAAGTAATTCCTGTCTTCGCTGAGTTTGATAATTCCACATCTCGATCCGTGGTGCCCAAAGCTTACATCACCCAGACGCAAACCTTCGTGGCCAGGGGTACCATGAAACAGAAGCATGCAGTGGTGGCCACACTGTGTGGTGATGTAGTTGGCGCTCGCCGCAGGGAGACATGGCACGGCCGAGCCATAAAAATCCCCCCTGTCGGCCCCTCCATCCTGCAGTGTCGCATCATCAAGGTGGAATACATGCTCAGAGTGAGTTTGTTGACCTAAGTGTTTAGGTCAGGTTTGCATTTCTTGTTAGTTATACTTGAACTGCTTCATTTTCCCCTCTGATCTTATCATGCAACCTTTCCTAGGTGTGTGTAGATGTTCCTGGGACATCTAAGCTTGCATTGGAGCTTCCGCTGGTAATGGGCACCATCCCCCTCCATCCATTCGGCAGTCGCACATCCAGCGTCAGCAGCCAGTACAGCCTGAACATAGAGTGGCTTCGCATGGCTATCCCAGAGCAACCTGAGCGTAAGTATATCAGCCCCTTGGTTTTTTCTTTCATCAGCCTGAGAGCACCATCATACAGTGAAATATCTGTCTGTTGCTCACATTGATCTTGTGTTATTTTTATACAGCTCCTCCAGATTACAGTTCTGTTGTCACGGATGAGGAAGCGTTCCAGAGCTCCACAGCGAACCAACAAGAGGAAGACCTTAGTGGCATTTTAGAGCGCCCCCTTATGGCCTACGTGCAAGAGTTCAGATTACGCCCACCTCCGGTGTACAGCGAGGTGAGCAGACGGTTACATAACAGTTCATGGACACTTCTATTTATTTAAGTTATACAAGTAAATGTTATTGCAGACATTCTAATTTGCATTCTATTTTCTTTATTCAGGTGGATCCGAACCCTCAGCCCATTGCCATGCGTCCTCGCTGCATGACCTGTTGAACTCTCTGCTTTCCGAGCATCGTGTGATGTTTGACACACAAGCTGAGATTTTATTCTCCTGGATGTTTCTCTGAGACTGAGATTGGTACTCATTTCTCGTTCGAGCCGTTCAAATCTAAAAAGCCATCTGTGGCTCCTGCAGAGGGCTGGAGAGAGGAGATGCCTGGACTGGGCGAGGCGGAGTGCTTTCAAAATAACAAAGAGGACATTCAGTACCGGGCAAACAAAGGTTTTGCCCATGCTAGTTTTTGCCCATGTTAGGTTTTGTCCCAAAGAGCGATCAGATTCCGCTCTGTGCCTGAAACAAATTTCGGAAAGTTGCAAATCCGAGAAATTTGAAGATGATCGCTGGAGAATCATGGGTAAAGACTAAAATAGGAGGACTAGCTCTTTGCAGAAGCCATTCATAGATGCTGCACACAGTGCCTTACTAAATAGTGTAAGACAAATGTTTTGCTGGATTTCCTGTGAATGAGGGGTGACTCCCTCTTAACCAGCTGCAGTCTGCTTCCTTAGATGTTAGACAACGGTGTGATGCCTCTTAATGTAAAGCTTTCCTTTCACACAATGCTAGCACTATGTAAGTCTCATTTGGTGCTGATTTTAGCCAAAGAGATTGAAAGAATCTGATATAACGATTCAAATAGTCTAATTCTATCTATGCAAAAGGGAAAACCTAAAGCTTTATTGAACCTCTTGGGAAACTGCAATTGTAAGATAGACAATTGCTTTATCTTCTTTGGAGTGGTAACAAACATTTCCTTTCCAGGTTAATGTTGGTAGAAGCCTTCATGTGGCTTGATGGAGGTCCAGCCAGTGACCTCAAAGGTCTTAAAGTCTTACTGAATGTAATGCAAGGCTAAATGTACCACCGATAACTTTTCTTTGTGCAAAAATGTTGATGTGCATTTTCGTCAGTGGCTTGAGGTAGCACAATCCTCACAATGTTACACAGGGCCGGAGTGGCCACTGACAGTTTGCCTAACAAACAGTGGGAAATATAGCCATGTGTACCCAAGGTGCCTTACTTATGTTGTTGTTGAGGAAACAGTAAATGAGTACAGGGATTGTCACATTAAGCTTTCTTAGTGTTAGCACTTCCTAAAGTGTTCTGACAGACATTCCACAAACTTTCTTCATTTCCAAATTGTGAAAAAGTGTATCTTCAGGTTAAAACTCAATGAATGTTGATGGCATTTGTTTTGTGAATGTATTTTACATACTTTTTCATGTTGAAATGTATGACAAGTATATTTTTTGTCAATCACTTTCTAAGTAAATAAAAAAGACAAAATATGAATGTTGTGTTTGACTTTAATGTGTTTTTTCTCAAGCGTAAATGTTTAATTTGAAATATATTACTCAAAGTAAATTCAGAGAGCTCTGTTATTGAGACAATTTCATGTATAAACTTTTTGACGCCAGAGTTGAGCAGACGTTTGGGGGTTGTTGTTTATAATATATTTAACACAAGTGGAGCCTGAGGGATCAGATGTACTTTTGCCTTGCATGTTGTTATCTGAAATCTTTCAATTCCTACACAATCACATAATTCCTAATAGAAAACCAATGTGTTCTAATTCAGATCGGCTGAACCTCACAAGAAAATATAAGCCTGTTATCTTATAGAAAAATGTTATTTTTATGTATCATGAAGTCCATTTTTGAAAATGTATAGAATAGTGATAACGCATAAAGATAACTTGCGTCAGTGATACTAAGAACCACTATTGTATAATGCTATTACATATTTAGTAAAGCGCATACAGTGTCTCATATCATGAAACACTTTTCCCATTACAATAGAAACTGCCAAACAACCTTTCTGGTATGTATTTGTCTAAGTATATGTTTTGACCAAATACACCTTCATTTACAAAATATCCTCCATTTTGCTTTAGGGTAATCTGTAAACTGAACTGTTCTGGCTGGTAAAAACGAACAGACTGTACATATGAAAATATATAAACACAGATATGTACCAGTTGCTATGAATCCACTTATGCATTAGATGAAGCAAGAGATCTGTTAAACAAATTAGTGCCAACCAACCCTGAAAATAAAGACAGCACTAACACACAGCACAAATGTTCCTGTAGCTCAACTGGTAGAGCATTGTATTACTAGCACAAAGGTCATGGGTTTGAGTCCCAGGGAATATGCATTCTGATAGAAATCTATACCTTTAATGCACTATAAATGATTTTGGATAAAGAATTGTCAAATATATATGCAGTTTATTTTCGTGACAGTTTAAAGACGTTTTAACTTTTGGCTAACAAAATCACACAGTGTCTCAGACCTATACATCCTGTTTTACACTATGTTGTATATACAGTACAGTGTGTTTGTGTATGAACTGCAGCCTCCACTTGGTTGATTCATCTACTGATTTATTTAAACATCTCCTGTGAACTGCTGAGTGACTGAATGTATGTATGGGTCTGGCTGACAGAGTAATTCATAGGCCATGTGCAGAGAGCCACAAAATCAATTAGAGCAGAAGCTCAGATAATGTTTGAGCAAGTGGAGTGAAAGAGGAACCACACATTCTTGACTTGTTTTCTACAGAGAAATCTGCATAGCATGTTTGGTATAGAGGAAAACTGTTGTTGAACTGGTGTGACTGACATGTAGCTGCTTAAGAAATGGTAAGATTGATTTTGAGCCTCCACCTGATGGCTGTGGTGAAGATACCAGTCTTCATATCAGCATTATGGTATATTCATCAGTGAGACATATGTGAAATATAACAGAATCTGGAAAACAATCCAGTTTGAGTATGCCATACAGTAAAAATATTAATATGATAATAATATATTAAATAATAATATAAAATATGCCAAATGCCAAGCAGATTCATGTTTTTTATTAATTCAATTTTCTTGGTCAACTTATAGTCATAGGTTGGTCAGCGGATAGCTTAGTTTATAATGAGCAAATGTTAAAAAATGGTTAACATTTTGAATTGGTTAAAGCTGCAATTGTTACATTTTTAGGATAAAAATAAGAAAAAACTTTCATTGAGCAAGTACATAATGTGTTCAAGATGGTCTCCTTACCAAAACCCAGTTCATTTATAATAATGATTTATAGATTGAGCTGGTGGGTCTGATTTCGTGGAATATGTCAGTTTGACTTGTGGTTACGTCTCATCTGTAGAGATAAAGAAGACCTGGCTAATAAATTGTAACTTTGCTAGCAACTTTCAGTTGTGTTTCGAATAGACATGGCATTAGAGAGGCAAAAGTTACAGATTGCAGCTTTAAAACATTACATTGCACAGACAAACAGTGATTGATATGTGATATTCACAGCTATTGTTCCTTAGAGTGCCGTCCCTACATGGAGACATGACGTTCCAGGCTGTGCATGTGGGTGTGAGACCCTTGTTGACTTGGTTCAGACGGATCAGTTTACCGTGAAGCCAGTGGTCAACAGTGACTTCATGGAAACCAAGGAAACATTAGAGGCAGATGAGGAGACTAATGTTACATCCAAGGAACCCCCCAAAATATCTCAACATACTCGCAGATGAAAAAACAGCAATCTGGAATTACCTGACCTTGTTTATGCCAACATATGAAGTCTCAAAATGCAATTGTTTTGTTTTGTGCTATATCTTGAACAAATTTGGAGATTCTGGGAGAGACTAAAGGCTAAATTGTTTATTGCATTTTCTAAGCTGCTTGTTTTCTGTGCTTCCCTAAACAGCACTACGTTTTGTTCACTTCCCAAAATGTATGCTGAATCAAAGACATTCCCAAACAGATTAAGTATTTTTTTCTATTAATGAAGTACAGAAGGCATTTAAATGCGTTTCAATACATTTTTTAAAAGCAACAGCACCGTTAATGCAAATATGATGTTTAATGGGCATTTAACCTACCTTAAAATTACTGATTAAACAAAGCTCAATTGTTATAGTATTGTGCTAGCAGCACACTGGTCAGAGATTCTATTCCCAAACATATACATACTGATACTGTGAGTTGCTTTGAATAAAATCATCTGCTCAATCTATAATTATAAAAAAAATATTATGCATTATCTGCAAATATGCATCTGTGTTGTTTCAGTTAACTTAAACTAAACAAAGGGTTAATTTACAATTGAGGAACTTTGAGTTGATTTTGTCCTACGTGCATATGGGAGATCAGTGCTAATATGAGGAAGCATTGTTAAATGCGTCAAAAACACATGCATGTTACTTCCCCCCTCGAGCTGTGCTGCACGTGGCGGTGTTTTGCCTCTACTTCTGGCTCATGTCCAGGTCTCAGAAAGGGCTGTGAAGTTATGGTAAATATTGTAAGGAATGTATAGAGAGGTTGAGAAGGAACTTGCTTTGACCCAAAAGACAGTTTCATCTGAGGTGGATAAAAACAAACAAAAGGTTTAAATGTGCAAGATACATCTGTAGTTGCACAATTACACTACTAGAGAAACATTGTTTCTCCTTGTTGTGTTCAAACTTCTACGCAACATGTTCTAAGACACAATCTTCATTTTCCTTCAGGAATTCTCTAGGCAGTGTACTGTCCATACTTTACATGCGCTCACAGCCTTTGAAGAAATTTTGAGGATGATTAAAGAGGCATTTATTCCAGAATGAAAGTTGTTATCACTTTCTCACCCTCTTGTTGTTCTAAACCCACATTACTTCCTTTCTTGCATGGAAGGAGTTATCTAGCAGAATGTCCAAGCCTCTCTTTATTGTTCAATAACAAGTCAGTGGTCACCATGGCTGTCCCTGGTCCCCATTTACTTTCATTGCATAAAAACATCAGCTTCTACATCTCATTTGTGAGATGTTTGTGCTGCTGATGGCTCTGCAAGCTTTAATGGAGAAATGTGTCTGCAGGCTGCAACTGTGATCTAGTACATAGTGTAATACATTTCCTTATAGGCAACAGTTGGTCCTCTCTAGTTGTTTCACTGTGCCATATGGACGTGCTGCCCCACCTTTGGCCATTAGGAGGAGTTGCCATTTTCACATATGGTAGTCCTAGGAGGGTGCTTGTGACCAGTTTGTGAACTCAAAACACCTACAGGTAAAAACTGAAGCATTCCACAAGGCTGCTTATGTTGCTTCTAAAATGCTGAACTGTGAAGTTCTAATTGACTCACATACAAACATGCATCAGTAAGACATATTTTTGGTCAGTTATTCCCTATTAAACATCCCACACTATTATTATCAGCCAACTCATGACAAAATAATAAAACGATGAGAAAAGAGAACAGTTATGTAGTATTCTGTAAAAAAATACACAACAAACCAAAACACTTAACTCCCACTCTGTAGCAGAAGCAGATAACTGCAACGCCGGATAAACAGGGAGGTTTGGGAATAATGATGCTGTCTTTTCATAGTTCTCTCAGGAGAATGTTGAAACTCCCTGCCTCTCTGACGTCACACTTTATGTACAAGTAAACAATTGTCTCTGATGGGAACAACCAGATGTAAACAGTCATGAAGCGACTGTCAATAAGATTTAATATCTTGACTACATTCCAGATCATATAAAAAAAGGAAAAAAGAGGAGAACTAAGAGAAAATACATTTCTGCATGGTCCAAATGCAAAAAGATGGATAGAAAGAGAGTCAGAGAGAGAGAGAGAGAGAGAGAGAAAGAAAAGAGGGGTATGTAAGTCAGTGTATATTCTAGAAGAGATAGTAAACTCAGTGGCCCTGCTGCCATTTACTGGCACTCTCCCACGACACTGACAACTTTTCCTGGCACTTAATTTAGCACCGCACTGATTCAGGTTTCACATTGGGAAATTTGTCATGCACTGTTTAAAATACTGTTTAGTATTGGCTGCCGTGACTGAGCAAAGCACCAGAATTCACCGAACTCAACATTGTGTCTGTCGGGAAGGAATAAGAGTGTCAGGATGATATGTTCCGCATGTCTGTTTCTCACTTTAGGTGACAGAATGGGGTTCTTGCAGTGTTCTGTTGAGCTTCAGGCCTCAGGCCTAAACTTGGGGTGTAGGGGTAGTGCAGATGGGTGTCCACTTGATAGACACCCCCTGCATTAGATTTTGCCATCCTGTTCTCATAACATCAGTATCCGTTCTTTGCGCCTCTGTCTGGAACTTACTACTAAAATAAATGATAAAGTTATGGTAAACATTTGCAATACATTTGTAATGTTATTTTTAAAGTTTTAAAGCTTAAATATTTTAAATTAGTAATAAAAATCAACCATTGGGATATAAAGGTGCCTGTGGTTAAAAAAAAAGAATGTTTGCTAAACACACTTTATTGACTAAATTGCTTGTGGTTTTAAGTTTGAAAAATAATCAATTTCTTAACACTCTCTGCAAAGTGTTATGTAAACAAGTTGTCATCTTTGTCCTAAGACAATTCCTAAGACAGGCCTCTCATAGCTGTCTATATAGGTCAGACTAGTGTGCATGCTTCCTTAGCCTGCAGAGAACAGTTGGCTGCTGAAAGCTGTTAACCAAAACAGATTACACATTCTCTCTTTACAGCCGGCCCTGAACACACTAGAGTTACGCAAAGCGTGGGCAGGAAAGCCAAACACAGCATCTCTTCCTACAGATGAAGACGTGATTTTTCTCAGGTCCTGCTCTGAGCGAGGTGTCAAATGACTGTCTATAAACTGGGATTTTTATTTTGTGAAAAACATGACTGGGTTGTTCTATGAAAAGGGAGACAAAGACTTTTAGCGGTCATTAATTTTATTCAGTTTTGGTATTATTGAATTTGCCTTGGTGATATTTAGTTTTAGTGTTGCTTACCCTGTTATGTTCAAAATGGAACATGGAACATTAATGAAACACAGTGGAACATTACAGGATTGAAGGACAAAACTGGCTTGTAATATGATGATGCGCTAGTAACATAATGATGTGAATAATATAATGATCACATCACATTATTAACAGTCAGTTATTGCAGGGTGGAGATTAATTAAAATAGGGAGAACAATTAAGGTGAATAAAAAAATGCACAACAGGCGTGAACCGAAAACTATTAATTAGCATTCTACAATTCTGCCAGCTGTGCATTTCTGCATTTGTGTTCTGCAATTGTGCATACTGCAATTCAAAAACAACAACAACAAAACACGACATAGACTTTAAAAGCATGAGAATTATTTAATATATCATTTGAATATAAATTGTCAGTAATCAAATGAATCGATAAATCAGTGATCCTCTTCCATTAACAAGTAGAGTAAATGTAGAGTAACAATGTGATTTTGTGGCTTTTGGTTCCAGGAGCAGAGTAAGACCAGACCCAGAACAAATCCAGGACCAGACCAGATCCAATCAGCTCATCCTGCTCACAGCACACTGGCATTTCTCTGAACGGCCTGCAGGTCCTTTGGCCAGTTTAACAGAGGTTAGAAAACAGGTTTACTTTTGATCCCCTGCTGCTGTCTAACGTGAGGCTCAGAACACAACCCTACAATATTCCCACACTTTTCTCTGTGCTATATTTTATTTTGTCACCTGTGAAGGAAATTTTTTTTTCATGTTTTTGAGCAGAAGGAATGTTTTGATGGTCTCCCTACCTTGAAAAAGGGTGTCAGGTTACAAAAAAACAAGAATGTTCCGACAAGTACAGATGATAGCAAAATCCGTTGGGGCCAATCTAAAGGTACATGCACTGAGAAGCACATACACTGAGGAGAACATATAGGGCTGCAAATATATATTTGTGTTTTTAAAACACATATAAAAATGTGTTTTTCTCATTCATTTTCCTCTTAAATGCACAAAAGCTCATGTTTTCATAAATCAAAAAACACAGATCATTCCTTTTCACTCCCACACAAACTGCCCACATGGATTGCTGTCTTATCCATAAATCAGAAACGGGGCTTTTCCCATTTAGTTAATATAAAATGATCTGAATTACATCACTGTTGCATTAAAAAGTGACATATCATGTTTTTGTATAATACCTACATTTAATTCACACTCAATACCTTGTAACTTACAGCTGCATTGAGTTCTATTCCCAAACACCCCTTATAAATCAGTGTCTTATGACAATGTGCAAATACCCCCAACCTTTTGTTTTGATATGATTTGTGGGGGTTCAGACTCTTATTAGGGTCTTTCAATCCAAACCTCAACTCGACCACCCAACATTTTATTTTACTTCACTTGCATAAAATGACCTGGAGAGGACAAATGAAAAACATAGGGAATGAGTCCAACAGAGTCCTTATCGTTGTACTTATCTCAGAGTTTGACAGTGATGCTGTAATTAATAACTAGACTAACCTGATTGGCTGGTCAAGTTATTGAGTGACAAAGAGGTGGGGAGAAATCCTTGACAATATCTGATGCCAAACGCCAAAAATCCAAGAAGCACAAAAGACCTATTGTGTCAAAAGCCCAGCGCCATGTGGGACGGGGGCAGAGGATCAAATCCTACTGTAGAACACAGCCTAAGTGCATGTCTAGTTGCATGGGCTGCATTTGTGCATGTTGCTACCGAATTTGTTAAGTCCTGCTGTTTGTTTGTGCTTGGGTATGCGGGTGACTTAACATTTGGCTGACAAACAGCAGTGAAGGTTTGTGAGGTCGCACTGCTGCATGTGTGTTCGCTCAGCTGATAAGTCATGGAGGAAGCCAGCAAAAACAACACAAGAGAAGCTGATCTCAGGGGAATATTGGGTCACCTTTAACGCACAACAAGGGGAGAAGCCAAGAGAGGGCAGAAAAGGGCACAGCTGGCCTTGCGCACAGAGCTCACTGTGACATGAAACATCCGGACTAGTGCTGTTGTGCGGTTGTTCAGGAAACCAGACTAGGTTAACATATGGAGCAGCAGCCCCTCCCATGCTGCACTCTGATTGGCTCTCCTGTCTCCAGGCATGTGCCTGCAGAGAACAAAAGTGGTAACTGGCCAATCAGAGAAAGGCGTGAAATTCCCTTTCTTGCAAACGCTTCAAAAAAACCTAAATTAAACATTCGTAACATCAGTGGCCTTTTAAACCAAACCACAAACATTTAAAAGGCAAACATGTGGTTGACAGGCTGCATGTGAGGTAGAACATATTGTCTCAGTAAAACATTGCTTGATTTCCTTCCCACGCTTTTGATTGCATGACTTATTTTGATCCTTTATTCAGTCATCTTCAAAACATGCTTAAAAAATGTATGATGCACAGATTTACAAGTTTGAGTTTGAATTAGTTTTACCTAGCAGGCAGTTAAATAGGTTGAAATGTTTTCCATTTGGACAACCAGCACTATTGGAATAACTGTATATTTCTCTCTTGAAATGCAAATCTGAATCCTTTGTGTTATTTTTACAATTTAAGACCCATTTAATCTTGATTTTGAATAGAGATATGCATCATACATTTAATCAACCACATTCCTGGTTTTCACAGTGCAGACAGTGATAAATGCACAACTGTCACGTAATGTTGTAGCTTAGGCACGATGTGGGAACAATATTTATCTTGTTTATTCTTTTGCCCTTGTGTTTGCTCTTTTTGTTCACAGTGCAGAGACGAAAAAATGTATGAGTGCGGGGGAAGTGCTCACTACCAGTCAGTTCTTCCTGTTTGTAAATGATTGGTCAATCCGCTGAAACTGTTACCAAGCAAGAAACAGAGAAACAGAGTCTGACTGGCTGCAGAATGCCAAAAACAGTGAAGTGTAGGGGATTGTTTGCACATAACAACACGTTTAAATCATTTTGAGGAGGAGAGAGGAGTCAAGCAACTTTTTTTGTGTATAAAAGCAGAAAAACACACAGAGGGACACAAGGGGCAAAAATAGTTGCGTGTGTGTGCGCAATAACATGCATAATTGAACTTTGAATAAAACTCAACCAATTTTTTTTTAACCCAAACCAATTTGAATTCCAGTCTTCCAGACTGTGTCACTGGTCAGTGAGAAGATTAGATCATTCACTGCTGGGCTTGAGGGACACTCCCCTCACAGCATATCTGATTCTTCAAAACAAGTAGATAACAAAGATCTGTTAAACAGTGCCTTAAGGTACATCATATGGATCTGGTGTCTTCCACATGAGTTCCACTGTGGAACGCATAAAGAAGTCATTATATATGTGTCTCTGTTAAAAATAGACTTGTCTTGGCTGTGGGAGTTTTCAAGGACACCTTAAGTCAAGGACGTGAAAGAAAATCACATGATCAGCAAAAGAAGCTGGAGGCGGAGTCCTCCTCTGTATAACAAAGCTTAAACTTAACCAAACATTACAATCCCAACCCTGACCTAATTTTTTTATTAGATTGTATTTGATGAGTGTCCCTGTTTAACTGGTTTTAAAGACAAGTTCAAATCAGTCCTCCTTTTCTATACCAGCTGACTTTGAGGAAACCTTGTTGTTCATCAACTAAAATACAATGCAGTGGCAATGCCTGCAGGATGGCCGTGGACAGTGCCACAGGAAAGAAATATATTTTGTTTTAAATATATAAAACAATATTTTGTTGCTCCTATTAAACCACAAACGGAGGCTTTACCTTTGAGACTTTAGTTACCTCTTTTAGAAAATATCTCCACATTGTCTTAGACTGTGCTCTGATTTTCCAAGTCAAATTCAAACATTGCTCATAAAAATCTTTCAAAGCCAAATTATCAGAGTTGCTATTCACATTAGTTTTATAACACTATGCTATATAATGTTAAAAAATGTTATACTTATGTTACTGCAAAAACATTTTTAATAATTTTAAAAGAACTTTTAGAGAACATCCCTGTTAGCTGGAATATTATAACTGTATGCCAACAGTTGTCATTTTAAGTCTGTTTAACACTCCAAAACGGAATTTTAGGAGAAACACCAGAGCAAAAGATGAGCCCTAAATGAAAATTCAAATTTTGTCTCATTTTTGCATTGTGTCATGATTGCATTGAAAGAGCAATTTTTGGGCAATTCTGAAATCTGTGGAATGACATGAGAACATTAGACATGGTATTTTGTAGATCCATACACTGATAAACTACTGACTGGGCTGAAGGTGAGACATGAGGGCATTACATCTAACCACCACTGATGTCTGCGGTTGCACTATTTTAAGAGCTATTAGCCGTGGTATGGACTGTCTGTGGTGTAAGCAGGGGTGGGGGAAAAGTCACTTACCAAAATAGAAGCTTAAAAAAATCTTTTAGAACATGTTTGTTCTTGAATTTAAGTAAACAAGATGACCCGCAACATCTCATTTACTTGGATGTTGACAAATAACCAACACTTACCAATGTGTCAACATCTTATTGGTATGATGGTCGAGTTTATACCAGCTGGTGTTGTTCTTAAAATATGCTTATAATCACATTGGATAGTTCAAAAACTAAAAAGACATGTTCTTTTAAATGCCTTTACGCTGAAGTGTTGCACAGTTGCAATTCTTTTCCAGGAAAGCATCCCAGTTGCTCCAGTACTGAACCTGATCGGAAGCAGGTGTCACATCATATGTAGATTACACTGTAAAGGTTTTTTAAAAGTTAATTTTCATATTTTCCTTGTTTTTCAGTAGGAGATCCGAGCACACCATTTTTAGGAATTAGCAAAATGCTACAAAAGCATGACTATATTTGTACAGAAATTTGGGCACGATCTGGAAGCAATAAACAGGATAAATTAGTTCAAGCGTTATTAGCACAAACTAGACACACAAAAATCCATCTGTTTTTAAGAGGAGAGAAAGAGTGCATAATATTAATGGCAAGAACCAAAAGTGAAGACACGCAACAAATTTTCAAGAAAATGGGGCTCAAAAACAGGAAGAATGTCTTCATGTGTTTTTTAGGGTGTCTGAGAGTGGTCAGAGGGGTCTGAGTATTGCTTTGGAAGGGGTGGGAGGTTACACAGCTCTCTGTTATACTGGCTCGCTCTGGTTTGCTCTGCTTTTTGCTTGGCTGTGCTCCAGGATGAGGGGCTTAAAGCAGAGTTGGAAAAGGTGGCTGAGCTCACACCTTGCTTGTCCTTTGCGTGGAACTGGTCTTTGAGGAGAACATCTTGGCATGGTCTGTGGAAAGGCCATGTGTTACTGTGTTCAGTTTGAGTTTTTCTCACTTTGACTGACGCTCCATTGATAAATGATGTTATAATTTGTATTGCTATTCTTAACCTGCATTTACTGTCCGGCAGAGTACTGTAATTATACAACTGCATTTAACAGGATTTACATGAAAGAGACAAAAATAGCTTTATGTAAAACAAATAATGATCTCCTTGTGAACCCACTAGCAAAAAATGTTTTAGGCTTATGCAAGTGCTCCACCTTGCAAATACATTATGAATATTGTGACATTGTATGTTATTTGAAGTTTTGTTTTAGTTTGTAACCATGGTAACCCCAAAAATACCATAATTGCTACAGCATAATTGCAACATTATTATGGGATTTTTGACACTGTATAAAGCATTTATGACCTGATGACAGTGGTAAAGTAATGAGTTATGTATACAAAATTATGCCACCAAAAAACACTACACCAAGGTGCACACTAGTGCAGAAACAGCTGCACTATTTGAAAAGCTTCTTAGCTGGAACAGTGAGCAGGGAATGTGCATCTCTGCTATGAACAAGAACAATTTTTAAAACTTCTGTGTCCTGCAATGTTGCTGTGGATGCAGCTGCAGCTCTCATGCATGTGTATTGTGTCAGCTGGGAAATAGGGATTAATCCCTGTTAGTGGAAAGCCAGGGATCGAAGCATTCTGAAAACAAAACTCAGAACAAAACAAAAGTGAATGTTCCAAGTTTTGATAACATTTCAATGATTCATATTTCTAAACATTATTTGTTACCATATTGTCCTGGACCTGACAAGACAGGGTGTTGTTTCTGGAATTTCTGCCAAATTCCAGTAAATTGAAAATATTTTTTAAATGTGGCAAGAAAGAAAAACAACATGTGCAGAAACAAAACCCGAAGAGGTTTATGAAAACTTAATTACAGCCAAAAGTGTGTAATGGAAAAATAAGTAGCCAAAATTTGCCATGTAATTGGAAGTCATTTCTTCAAACCAAATACATTTCCTGGATGTGTCTGATTCTTTCAAAAGTTGGCGGAGATGCAGCTGAGACAAATGGCCAGAGGCTTTATGTTTGTTTGAAGTACACAAGATGAATAGATGAATGGCACATTTAAGGGCACTGGGCAGAAAAATGACCTCTGCACCTGCATGTGCTTATGATGACATATTAATAGAGGTCAAAGGTCATGACAGCCTACCAACCACAGTTGGAGATTCAAGAGTGACCATGATGTTTAAGTTGTGCTTTTAATGAGAAGAGAAGAATATAACAAGTTTGTAAAAATTATAAATGTTTCTTTAAAGCTGAAACTCAAAATCTGTGTGCCACTATCAATTAAAGAAGAAGGTGCAAAAAGAAATAATTTCAAAAAATTTGGCTGAACACTCCCCCTGTGTGCCACTGGTCAATAAACCAACATATAGCTAAGTATACTTTTTTGGTAATCATCCTACAAATTGCTTGTTTGTTGTTTCTGGCTAAGATAGCATATAGTATTATAACAAATTACATACTTAATCTTACATGATGATGTAAAGTTCGAATAATTCTAGAGAGTGGATAACAGAAAATTTGGATAAAGCACCTGAAAACGCGCTTGCAGAAATGATTAAAGGGCTACTTATAAAATATGTAAGGATGTCAAACTGCTTTTATTGCCATTTTACTTTGAAAATATTTGGTTGTCGAACAAGTTTTTGACTTTCGGTATCAGTTAGCTTACGTGGTGAAGCTGATTTAAAGTTGGATGATACGCAGATGTGATGTGTCCGAGTTTGATTTTTTTAGCGATCATCAGTTCATTTGCTCGTTTGTTTAGCAAACCGATTTAGTTATGCCATCAATCAATAATGTTCATAGATTTCCTGCGCTGCATTATTTTTATAGTGAAAATAGTGTTGTTTAAAGTGTAGATATTTATCTATTGTTTGTTATGGTGTTTGATGCAGATTGTGTGAAATTGTTCACAGTATAGCCATTTTACAAAATCATTAAATACAATCGATTTAAAAGAATGATTTGTAAAAAATATGACAATTACATTTGGTCTGACACAGCTTCAGTACAGGTGTTGCGTATGCTAACCTTGTCTGTAGTCAGCAGCACATGCTAGTTTGGTATTTGGCACCAGCATTCCAACAGTGTGGAATATTTCTAACTTTCCTGACATGGATATGGTTGCATATTCTGAGTCATGCAACATCAGAAATGCTTGTGAGTTGTGGACATGCTAACCAAGACCTGTGACATCCCCATGACATGTTACGTATTATGAAAAGACTGGGTTTCAGAGACTCTCAGTAAGATAGGATTAAATGGGGGTCCTCTTACACCTCTCAGGAATCTATACTAGGAATCTGGGCTAGGAATCTGCACCACAGCCCTTTCCAGGGTACAGAATGTCAAAGGAGAGCTTAAGGGAAGTTCATTCGTCCCTGCGTCCCTGCGTCTGAATCAATGACAGAGGGAAAGAGAGAGAGTGAGCAAACTTCTGGAAAGGCCCTGTGAGTCGGTATGCACTGGTTCAGACCGGTTTCTCTTCCACAGTGTCGACATGTAAATAGCGGCCTGGCAAGCCGCCACCATTACTCACCATTCTCTTAAGGGCTAAAGAGAGAGAGGTGGCTAAGCCAGAGTCCCTCAGGTTCAGCACTGGTCTCTCTCTCAGAATACACATGATGCCAAAGACTGATATATCTGTGTGCTGATATGTGCTCATGAAGCTTAATATGAGCTTGCCTTTTCCTCTTCTAATTATGATTTCACATCAAATCAGAAAGCTGTTATAGATTAGCACAAGGTTATTATATTCAAGGTTCTCAAGATTATTATTAGTTTTATAAATCCTTAATGACTATAAAAACTTTTATTTATTTTTAATTACTATTTTAAGTTCATATTTTCATATTTGTTTATTTTTCGTTTACTAAAAAGTAAACATCCTGAAAATAAACTTAACTTAAAAACTGAAAAACTATAGAGTAAAAACTAACAAAAACAAAAACTTTGAAAAAGAAAAAAAGAATTAAGCACAATAATTTAATAATCCCTAAAGAAACATATATAGAGATTTAAAATGATTGCCAATCTAGGAAGTATTTCATGTTTGTCGTTCGGTGCTGGATGTTACTGTTAGATCAGGTAACACAGTGAGACTGTAACAAAGTAATTTGATGATGTCATAATAAATCAGTGTGACTGTTTTATTTTGACCTGTGGGACATGTCAAGGCTTGTCTCTTTAACTCAGAGATGTGAACCTGTGTAGCAGGAATGCTGTTACATGTGCTGATTCTTCACTGCTCTGGCAACATTTCTGAAAAGCTACGCCATTGATGTTCTGGAGATTAGTCAGTTAGCCTGTAAACAAGTACCAGAGGCTTTTGTCCCCATGACCATGCAAATGCTTTAATCCTCATCCTAGTTTGTACAGTTTGTACAGTAAGGCTTTTCCCTTGTGTACAGTAGAAGGCACACATGCACAAACACAGCTGCATTTATGTTATTGAATGTCTCACAAACTGGAAAGATAATAATCTAATCCAGCAAAATGTTTTTTATGCTATATTCATACAGTCAAATGTACCGGAATGGTACAGTATGCAATTACTTCAGGACAAACTGTTCTCTGTATGAACTGAAAACATCCCTTAATAACTTTTGAAGAATGGTGACTTCATGTGTAAAACTTGTGATTGTTTACTTTGTAGTTATAGGCCTATTATCTGATGAGCCCTTGTATGGCAAATATGTTGGTCACATGATTTACAGTATGTAGAAATCTTTCTAGAAAAAGTTATACATGTAACTGTTATTGGATTCTATACTTGACTTTGGGTGCCTGGATAGACATGAGACTGTCTCCATAAGGTAACAGTGCACATGAATTCTCAGACTGGGGCAACAGCCAAAAGTGTGCAGGGTCAAACATTAGTGTAGTCAGCAAAACCGCTCATAGTTTCCTGCATACTCAGAGCAGATGTCCCTCTTGCCCACTCAACCTCTTACTAGAATTTAAACTCTGAGAAGACCAGTGAAATATAGACCAGCGGCATGAAGAAATAGTAATCCCCCCCCCAAAAAAAAATTCACCTTCACGTTTCACAACTATGTGACCTTTTATCTCGGAAGCACTAATGGGGAAAATTATGTATGTATGAAAATTAAGTAAATTAAAGTATGTTTTCATTGAATTGGTTAATCACAAAAACGAAATGATTTGTTTTCACATCAGACTGGTCCAGTTTCCAAATTTAACACAATGATCTGATTGTATTGGTCTTAGTTAACAGCTCACCATCGCATGAATTCAGAAACTTGGAATATAGCACACAAGTCATATAAACCACGTTAGCCTAACAGTTCTACATTTCCATCTCCATTTGGTCAAAGCCACATAGAAAACCACATAGAAAAGAGGAACTTGTAATTTCTTTAAAATTTCTTAGCTTGTGTTTAGATAGATGAAATAAAGCCCAACAGGTTTGTTAGGCCATGTCAGGTAAGTAAAATGCTAACAGAATTTTTATTTTTTGGTGAATTATCCCTTTAAATAATGTTTACAGGGGTTCTCAATATATACATATTAAATATATGTATAACTTTAGTTTAAAGTCTAGTTTTAAATGTCTTTTAATCAACCTTAAGAAAGGCTGGATACACTGATTTTACTATGACTCAGATTCATTACACAAACATAATAGCCACATGTTGTTTCACTTTTTAAAGACAAAGAAAGCCTGTTTTGTTTTATCCACCTCACGTTATAGTCAACAGAAAAGTGATTGACAATTATGTTTATTGTATTAGTAAGGTGGTAGTATGTTCCAGTAAGGCTTTATTTACCCGAAGGAGTTTAATAATAAGAAGAAAATAGACCAGTAAGCAAGAGGTGTACGCACTGTGAATGAAAGTATCTCTATATAAACTGCCCTCCTCATGACCTTTTATTAAGGCTTCGAGTAAACAGCACTTACAGTAATCCTTTAGCGCCCCCTTGTGCCCACACTTCTGTTTTTGTGCAGTATCAAACGTGAATTTCAAAACTTGTGAATAGTTTTGAAATTGTGAATATCATAATGCTATCATGGGATTAATAATATTAATAATATATAAACAATATTAATAATATATTTAACTAGCTACACAACAACTACAACTACTACTTTAAATTTATTATAAACTCAGTGCAGTAATATTATACATTTTACTTTAAGATCCACAAAAAAACAAAAAAACTAATTCATAATCAGAAAACATGGCCATCATAAAGGATGTGTATTCAAATCACAAGGGAATGATCCTTCAATCATGGATGTCAAAGATACATAAAAAGTCTCTAGTCAAGGAAGGTAAAATCCATCAAGAGGATTACAGAAAGACGACTCTACCTTACTGTTGTAGAATCTTTTTTTGTATGTTACCTCACACCTGTACATATTCTCATGACTCCATTTATTAGCAAGAATGACATACAGTCCCACAGCAGAGAACGTTCCCCCAGGCTCTCTGTGAACCTGTGGCTTGCTGGTGTGTTTTCTGAGGCCTGCTGCTCCATTCACCTTCCATGTGATCCTCACAGCATCTGACTCTAATCCAGTGATGACACATGCAAGTGTAACTGTCCCGGGCCGTTTACTCTGAACTCGGACGGGTAGAAGTAGATGTACCTTTGGAGCCACCACATTATCAATAAAAACATGTGGAACTGAAGAACAAACAATGACAGTGTCAATGAAATCTTGTGATAAATAGAAAATCTTTAAGAAAGTACTAAATAAAATTGAATTCGTAACATGCATGAAGATAAAACCAGCATAGCTTGTTTCCACCATTTGTTTGCATGGTGGTTTCCAGTATGGGATGCTGGTGTTGCCATCAGGCTTCTTCTTTAGCTTTACCAGCAAGATTATCTCGATCAATATCAAATTTCACCAGAAAGCCCAAACACCAGACCAGCACTTACTAGCCAGGATATAAACTAGTGTGTACCAGCTTAACAACACCTACATAATCCTGACTTAAAAATGCAATATACTAAATGCAGCACTTACCTTCCACAACCAGACGAAGTCCTCTGCTAAACACCTGGTTCAATTGGCCCGTCTCACCAAATGCAAAGCTGTTGGAAAAGCTGCAGTTAGCTTTGTGACTGAGACATTTAGTTATTCACCTGTTTTTGACTTTGAAATCTCACCCCAGAAGAAGAAGGGTGGTAATCATCACGCCCAATCTCATTCTGTTATCCTCATTCATTTCTGCTGTTATGTTTATCATATGTTGTATTTCTGCACTCTATAACAGTCCTTGTAGTGAAGCTTCATTTGATTCGACGCTGACTAGTATGAAGTTAACAGAAATTGACGGTTAGGGCAGGAATGTCCCATGTGCTTTTCTGGCACGTGCATTTAAAAGCAATCAACCATTACATTGCTGAATTCTTCAAGCAACACAATCTTCATGTACATAAAAGCCTTGATATTATTATGATCATATTATATTATGGTGGTTGTAGACAATAAGGCAGGTTATGTTATTTGTTATGTTGTTTATGTTATGTTCTGCAGTCAAACCTGTCTTTTGCATTTCAAAACCACAGAGATTCAGTAATATTTCATAAATTATTCCACAGAAGTCTTTCTTTTGCCAACTGCATGCTGGTTTGACATGTGATAAATAATATGTATTTCCTAAGACAATCTCTCACTGAAATGATACTAGAACATATACTGTAATACACTTGTATTACTGTACTCTACTGCCTTTTACTTAACTTTAATCTATTAATATTTGTGCAAACAACATTTGATCAAACAAATGCAAAAACATACAGCATATACATGTACATATAATACACGCTTGCAGGGTTTCAATGTTTTATTTATATTTTTAGCATGGCAAGCTGATATAAGGCTTTGTTTCTTTGATATGATGCACAGCATTTATCTGTGTTGAAAACATGTACCATTTTGGCTGTTATTCGGTTAAAAGGGACAGAATAACAGGAAAGAGCCGTTAGCTCGGTTGAAGGAGACAGATGCGCTTTCTATCACAACACAGCCTCTGCCCGCACTTCTGCACAGCCTCCTGGGAAATAACTAATCCAATTAGACCAAAGTTTTTAGCTTTCACAATGTACGCCAGAAATGTTTCAACACTGAAACGACAGCCTTCATGTAAATAGTTGGTTGAATACAGCCTGAATACAGAATGTTTTGTTTTTCATATCAACACCATCCATGCATTTCTGTACGTAGCAACAGTGCACTACAGAAAATCACATATTAACATAACAGTTACGACAAATCCCAAATCCAGTATGTAATAACACAAGATTAAGCCCTACAGGATACAGAAAGCCTTGCAGGATGTTTTGTGCTCGTTTGTCATTTGTTTTCAATGATGCGTCTCATTTTTGTCCGCAAACCCACAATAATAAATGCCAGTGTCATTTTCCCAGGTCGTGATGATTTGCAAGTAGTAATCGGCTTTTACACCGTCGCTAGTCAGGACGGCGTATCTGCTGCGGTTCAGTCCACTGCCATAATGCACACGTGAGGTGTTGACCAAGCTGTAGGAGAGAATGAACTGCGGCCCCTGGCCAGGGCTCTGTTTATACCAGCTCATAACCCCCACACTGCTGTTGGGCCTCAGTGGGCAGGCCAGTGTTACATTTTGTCCCTGGTGCACAGAGAGGTTCATTGAGGTCTTCCATAAAAAACCTGAAATGACATGCACAGTGAGAAATGTAATGTTTATACAATTAAAGTGTAAATAATGAGGAAATAACAGTTAAATAATCCCATCTTTTAATGTTTACATTAAACGAGTTTCATATCAAGTCTATTCTTCTGATTAATTTTAGTTTGGTAACCCCTCGTAATACATTTTTAATGCACAACTTTATCATAACTTAACTTTATAATAACTATATTTTAAAAATAATTTACTATATAATTAATTCATTTAAATTCATTTAAAGTAATTAACAATTATGCAATTCTTAACAGATAATAAACATAAATAAGAACATAAATTAAATAAATATAGACTACATACATTTACATATATCTATCTATATTACAATTACAATAGCAATAAGTTTAAACAAACCTAAAATAACAAACTTAGAAACGGTGAGCGTGAACCACTTACAGTGAAGTGAGAGAACCAAAAGAGAAAACAGCTTTATCTTGAGGGCTGGGAAAGTCTTCATTGTTTTGTGTTCTGTGGAAGTTTACCTTGGCCAGAGCTGCTGAAGTTTGGCTGTCTGTATGATGCCACTTCCGTTGATTGTTAGTCTTTGTGGTCTCAAAACTATCTCATAGGAGTTTCTAATGAGAAATAATACCCACTGAGGGGAGGTACAGCCCTCATGTGATTATCTGCCTCTATCAGGTTTCCTTCTGTTGTTGAACAGATGATATTATACATCATTATAATATACCAGTAAACACTAAACCGTACAACAGCTAATGAATATGTAATGGCAGAAAAATTAATCATGTTACAGGTGATGTAATGCTACATCAGACACTAGCTGTTGCCTGCAGGATGTTTTGCCATTTACCAAAATAGAGTAATCTTACCCAACAAACCACTGCAGGATGGTTATACCTAACCATCTGAGAATTACATTTCCATTAAATTGTAATATTAACAACCCAAACATTAGTCAATAAACATTTTTATTGGTTCCTGTTATTTTTCTGTCCTTGATAAAAATGACATGTGATAAAATTAAATGGAAAAGTGAAAAAAAACACCCATAATGTACTTACTCAATGTACAGTTTATAATGAGGTACAGAATATTATAAATAACAGTGAATGAACAAGAGTGTGCATCTGTACATCTCACTGCCTAGGAAAATTAACTTACTCTTGATTTCTGGAATATCATCTGGAATCTAGTGAGTCAAAATTAATTTGTTAGTGAGTCACAGCACAATCACAGGATGCTTGTGCTGTGTTATTACTGGCTGGGTTCAATTACACAGTATCCACTCTCAGTATAAAATTCTCTTCAGTGGTTCTTTGCAGCACCTTAGGTTCTTATTGAACTGTCTACATGGTTCTTTGGTAATTGGAAGTTCCTGATGTTAGTTTGTATTAGTTTGTATAGTATTGCTTTTAGATTAGATTAGTAGATTAGTAAAAGACTGCAAACAATTTATTAATTATTTACTTATTACTTCTATTTCCCTAGCAACTACTCAGTACACTACAGCAACCACATAGCAATGCACTACAAACCATTCAAAAACCTTAGCAACGCCTTAGCAACACCCTGACTGCCACTCACAACACCCAAGCTTAGTGATGGTGAGATTTGCATTAGCCAGCACCACTCACATGCTGATGTGAATGATATTTAGATATTTTACAAAAACTAAAGAATGAAAAAAAGCCTGTATTTTATTTTTGTTTCAAATTAAAAGTCAAAATCTCTGACCACCAAGAAGAATCTTGCAAAAGTACATAATTCAAGCCCTGGAATTCAGTACAGGGGGCTG
>JAZGTJ010000968.1:0-17352 GCA_036877575.1 Botia almorhae
GTGTTCGGTGTGTGTTCGGTGTGTGTTCGGTGTGTGTTCGGTGTGTGTTCGGTGTGTGTTCGGTGTGTGTTCGGTGTGTGTTCGGTGTGTGTTCGGTGTGTGTGGGGGTTTTGTGTATCATGCTATAAACCGAAGGTGATGTAGGTACTGTCCATACACAGAGTATCATTACAAAGCATTAGAAGCACAGCTCCCATGTGTTTAGTGAAACTTTCATAACATAAACTAGCTAGTTTACAGCACATCAAATGTCTTTGTCCCCTCGTCTCCTAAAATTGCGATTTTGGCTTGTCCCACTTCAGAGAGACGGTGACATGCTTCACTGTATTGTCATCATTCTGACATCGTTAGTTATTGTTTGGATTTTTTCTACTGCATGACAAGCAGACAGGTAAATAATCTCATTACATTTTCTCAATTTTTGTGACATTCTGATGGTGTCGCCATCGTTGACCTTTAGTCACTGTCACTATGGTAACCTCAAGGTGTTCATGTCTTTTGCTGGAATAGAAAGGAGATGGACTTCAGTTGTTCATTCTTGATATGACTGTATTTGTGATACTATTATAAGCTGTTGTGTAAACAGGAATTTGAGAGTCACGCTGTCTGAACGTCGCCTGTTTGGCACACATTTCTGGTAACAGGGTTGCCAGATTTGTAAATCTTAAATGAAATAGGAAGTAGAACAGCTCATATAATATTTAGTTTGGCCACCTGAGGCTGACAATTCAGATTTTAAGTTAAGCGTTTAATTTAACTTGTTTCACGAGTTTCATATTCATTATTATGTGTCTTGTTTGTGTAAAAATGCCCATAATTCATAAAGGCAAAGCAGGCTGTTGGTTCTGTGACTCTCACACATGCTCCGTGCCAACCAAGACAAAATCTATCAACACTAGATTTTGCCCTTCGCTTAACATTGCTGCCGGCCAAGAAAAAGGGCAGGTAAAATATTTGTTTGTAGATTAGGACTTAAATCAATAACCTTTAGGACTCAGAGCTCCACTACCGTAATGGAAACTGACAACATGGGAATTAGAATTTGATAATGACAACCTGATATTTCCTCCACTGGCAAAGGAGCCCCTATGTCAGATGTGTGTGTGTGTGTGTGTGTGTGTGTGTGTGTGTGCGTGTGTGTGTGTGCGTGCGTGTGTGTGTGTGTGTGTGTGTGGCTTTTCCCCTCAGCTTCCTTCAGGCGCTTTTTGCTTCCTGTAAATCTCATCACATACAGAAAAAAGATTCAGTGAAAGCCTCCGGGCCATGTGAGGGGTAAAGCTCAACCCACCACAGCAAATAAAGTAAAAATTCATCTTCAAAAAGCGCTTTACATGGTCCTCTGTATGCCGTGATGAAGATGTGTTAAACACTGGATTGAGCATGAGCGACGCACGGGTCGTTGTTTGAAGCACACGGTTTAGGTACAGCATTCAACAGCGTTTGGGGTCTTAACCCGTCCTCCTTCCCAACCACGATACAGTACTGAAATATTCACAGTGTTTTTTTGGGTAATATCAACATTTAAATATAGCACGTCATATTGAACCATGTTTTCTCTAGAGATTCAGAGTTTGATGATACACCTGCCTTGAGCTGAGATCCCACCATGCCACTGACATCACCATGGAATCATTGCATTCCCACGTTTCTATGGTTACCATGTGCTAACTGGATGACCATCATCAAATCTCCAAACTGAGACGTCCATCCACACATTTCCACCTCAATGGAGCAAACCATGCTCTCTCTCACTCTCTCTTGCTCGCTTATATATTTCGCTTCTCTTTCAATGCCCTGGCTGTCTTTCCTTCACAGAACTTCACATGAGACACATTCTCAATGAATGAAACTATTCCTACATCTTCCATCCCTCTGTCGATGGCCTTCTGCTTGCTTTTATACAATTCTTTTCCGTATGTCTTGTCTCTGGGGTGCACCTAAAGCCAGACACACCACCAAAGATTGCTGGAGAGGGCAATAAAGCAGACCTGAGAATACATCTCTTAGAATGAGACCATCAGACAGGGGAAGGATTTATGAACCTTCAGGACCAGGAGAAAGGAGAAGGCTGAGACAGAGGGGGGCAGAGAGATTGAGAGCTATGGGTGTCTTCTGGTGGTCAGGTGATGCACGTCTGAGGGGAACAAGAGTTTGGCAGTATGAGCGTGTATGTGTGGGGAATTATGCAAACATGCCCAAAAAGTAAATTAAATTCGAGAGTGAATCAGCAAATATAATATTAAAGACTCCATTTATCCAAATGGTTTACAGTTCAAGTGAATTAGTTTTAAGGCCTTGATCTAAAATCAGATGTTTAAATCTGTAAACAAGATGCTAGTACATAAATTACACAATTACAGTGTTTCTCTTCTAGAACAATAATCTTTGACTCATCTTGACTTCAGGGAATTTAATGGGAGAATTCAATGCATGTACAAGATATGTGTCCAGAATAAGAATCTGCACTCTTGAAACACCTCTTAATCAAATTTGAGCATCTGAAAATAACTGTTGTTTAAAGATCAATAATGTCAGAGGTCACAATGAAAGTTAATAGTGAAGTTAGCTCTGTTACTGTTTCATCATCATCTTTTCATGTAACCACATAAACACACACACTTCTAGTTTACAGGAAGGGGCTGGCAGTAGTGCCCCCCCTCTGTGTGATTTCCAAATACGGCTTATTTCCATGTTGTATTTACTCCCAGCTGCCGCCCCAAACCACCCACAGAGAGACAGAAATACAAAAGAAGCGCTCCTCACTGCTCCTCACTGCTCATCAGACCGAGGCTTCACCCCCTCACCACTCTGACCTGCCACTGAACTGAACACAACTGCGAATCTTCTCCCGTTGCGCCGCCACTCATTCTTCTCTAGAGTGTTTCTCTCTAAACCTTTGGTTGGTCCACCCACGCATCTCCACGCTCGCTCTGGTCATCCATGTTCTTTGTTTGGTTCTTTACCTAAAAGAATGATTATAACCCTGATCTCTAAGCATAAGTATTAACAGATTCTAATGTCATAAATGTTTTCTTATCTCATAAATATAAGAACTGCAATAAAAGCTTTTAAGAGCAGAAGAAACTCTCCAGTCATCCTCAGCTGCTGTCTGTATGATTACAGATGCTATTACATTTGTTTGGTTGTAGTTAAGTGAGAGGTACAGAACATGTTGTTTTTCTCATATCGTATAAATTACAGAACTGGTGTGTTTAAAAGTGTTGAATTATAAATAAAAACACATCTATTTTTGGCTATTAGTAGTGCTTGCTAAGACAAGCATTACATACACTTATACATAGCTGGAGCTCGTAAGCCATAGAGACCAGAATATTACAGATACTTGAGTTCCAGGTTCCTGAGCAGTAAGCAACATGTTAGCAACCTCACAGCAGCACCCGTGTCTTCACGGCAGCATTGTGCTGCTGGGATTTGCAGTGGGCAAGCACTCACATTTTCTTCAGAAAATGTAAAACCGTACCTTTGTTCCATGGGCTATACCTTCATTTCTGACCTCATCCTCTAGACAGCTCTATACACAGAGAGTCTTTGTTGATGCATCGTTTTTTTAGGCTGCCCACTGTGGGGTATCTGTCCTCAGCCCACTCTTTCATCTACAACACCAAGCAGAGGTCTCAGGAGAGCTGCAGCCTGTAGATAAACTTTGCAAGTAGTGTTGAATGTTTATAAAGTGTCTGAATATGAATGTTGTACATTACCAGTCAACTAAAATCTCCCTCAGCTGTGGTGTCACCAGTAGGCCTCACATGTATCTACCAACAAGACTCACGTTTATCTTCCTAAACGTCTTGGTCTCTGATCATCTCATGCATGCTGCATACTAAAATGGCATGGTGTTTCACGAAATAGCAAGATTCAATGTGTGAGTTATATTCGATAAATCTGTCGGAGGCGTCATGTTGTATTACCGTTATTGCTTGGTTCAGGTTTTGGTTCAAAGAGAAATATTGAAGAGTTTTGTTTGAGATGCTAGGTACCAAGTATCTGTGTATATGTGTACTTATAGTTATAGATCATCAGTTATATAAATCATCACCTTTAAAATATTACATTTCCTCCTTCCGTTGCAGAGTATGTGGCGACATCCTTGATCATTATGATTCTTACATTTACATTTATGCATTTATGCATTTGGCAGACGCTTTTATGCAAAGCGACTTACATTGCATTATACTATACATTGATTCTAAGTATGTGCAATCCCTGGGATTGAACCCATGACCTTGACCTTGTTAACGCCATTCTCTAACCACTGAGCTACAGGAAAGCTACTGGCCTTGAAGTGTGTATATGTCTTACCAACTGTCCAGGAACAACCTCTAGAACAGCTGGAGAGAAAAGCATCTAAATGTGACCGTGAGCACATCTCACCAGACATTAACACATCTGCAGTATGACCTCACTGTGAGTTCACCTCGCCCTCGCTTTCAGTCCAAACTCAAGGTCACCGCTTCAAGACCATCTCAGTGTGATCACGCTGTTGATAAGGAACTGTTTTCTTCTGTAATACTGTCATTAGTAGCATTGTTGTGGCTGACTGCGTCTCGTCTGTCTAATGTGGGTGTTTGTCCTGCAGAGGTGCGGGGCTGTAGTCAGCAGGCGGCAGGTGTGAAGGCAGATATTTTCTGTGATAGAAAGCGCAGGTGAATCACCGGTTACTGTTGTAATCCTGAGCCGGGTGTGAGTAGAGGATAATTCACTCACACAGCCCTTGAAATGACAGGCTGATGAGTGAGTGGAAGTGGGGAATTGAAGTTTGATGACACCCTCTTAAGCAAAGGAGGAGATTAGAGCAGAAATAGGAAAATCAAGGCTGCCTGCCTCTGACTGAGGGGGAGGAAGACGATGATGCTGATAGTGTTCTTCAAAGGCAATTCTGCCTAAAATTCCTTTGAAGGGAATTATTAAAACTGTGTGCTCAAAACAATATTAAGAGGATTCTCTGAAAAACATGTCCGGATCACTTTTTCTTTGCATTATAAATATAATCCTTTCATAATGAGGTCCATTTTAAGGTTGGGGGGGGTCTGTATCTGTCTGGATAAACATTAGATTTGTGCCTGTAATGACAGGGGGCCACAGAAATGAACCCTAGTTGTGGTAAATGACAATTATAATTTATATAGAAAATAAAAAAACTTTTTAGGATCATTAACCCCAACCCCCCCCCCCTAAAAAATGAACTTACTGTAATGAATCTGAATGTTATACTGTTGAAATCCTATTATTCTTAATAGGGAGTCTCATGAGATTTTAATACTGCAGTTATATAAAAATACAGTAATGCAATAATGAGTGAATCTTGAAGGTGTTTTGCATTTGCACAGTGATTGACAGAAGTGTGGCAGTGTACTGAACTAACAAACACTCATAAGAATCCAGAGGCAGAATGATAAAATGATAAAAACATGAAGATATGGAATTAAAGTCCAGAGTTAAATGAAATAAGAAAATGAATAATCTGAAGAGTAAAGTAGTTACAATTTCGAATAATCTTATGCGGTAGCTTTGTGTGAGGAAACGTCTGAAATTGATGCTGTTACACACACATCTTCTCTTCTATTAAAGAGCAGCTGAAATCTGATGTCCCCTAGCAGCCACAGGTGATTGAATGAATCTTTTTGTGCGACAGATAACATCCAGCTAGCTAATCAGAACAATAAATCATATGGAAAATCTCTTGTCAGTTTATGGTCTAATCTCGGATCCGAACGTTGCCTGAGGCCCCGAAAAATGATAAACTGGCCCCTGACCTCACAGCCTTCAAGATCTCCACAAGTGTCCTCCTCACATCAGTATTTTATGCTGTAAAAGTGTTTTCAATTAAAACAAGGCAACAAAATGTGGAATGAGTTTGTCCATCTGGCTGTAATTAGCATTTAGTTCAAAACGCCAGTTTAATGAATAATAATGCTGCTAAATGCTTACAAGCAAATTACAATTTTCTAAGCCTACATTCAGAAATGTAGATATGGAGTATCTAGGCACTGAGGAACTCTGGAGAATGCCAGAACAGAGCACCACTCCAACACCTCTACTGCCTCTTAAGTAGCTTGTGCCAATGTTACTTTATGTTCCTTGTTAACTTGACTTAGAGATACTGTATAAAGTCAGATTTACATCAGTTTAACAGATGCTTTTAAATGACCTTTGATAATATAACGGAGCTCATTTCAGACATGTAAACAAAAATATCAATCCAAGAGGCTAGAAACAAGGAAGGACTAGGAATAAAATGTATAAAGTCATTTGAGCAGTTAACACGGCAGTGGTGCATTCACAAGATCTTCAGTAGTGTGACAAAAAGCCACTTTTATCTGGTTACAATCAAGAGCTGAAACGCAAGGCAGTTACGGGCTATTAAATGCTTTCAATAGGAGCCCAAATGTTGCATATCTGAATGTCACTTAAGTCTGTCTGAGTGACTTTAATGTGGTTCCATGTCCCTGTACAGCACTCATAAAGGGAGAGAAAGTGATTTTCTCATCCTGCTGTTATCTCTCATTTCCTCTTTTTTAAACCAGCGTCAAAGACGGAAGTCTGTTCCTCAAGGACTGCCTCAGTTTGATTTCATATACTGACACAGAGGCAGAGATGATTAAAAACTGGTGATTATTTAATGTCCTAGAATCACAGACTGCTTCATTATTACAGTTAGAACAGCTCTTCTGTTTGAAAAGGCTATTAATTACTGCTTGCTGTAAGGATTTAGGACTCATGAAAATCTTTGTGGAGGCTTGAATTGTGTTGCCTGCACTGTAAAACACTTTTGTCAGGTAAGCTAAATGTGTTAACATCTAATTGATCTGTTTTATTTAGCCAACCTGATTAAATCCAACACGGGTTATTTTAAGGGTCAAATCAGGTAAAGATAACTTAAGTTCAGTGCTTCTTTTCCTCTAGACTTCTATAGAGTATAACTTATCTGCTGTACTTATTAAAGGAATAGACATGACATGAAAATGACATTTTCATAACAAATGAAAATCACTTTCATCCTCAATGAATATTTTACTCTACAATTGCTTAAATACAGGGTTGATTTTTCACAAAAGTCTCATATATATACACATTTTGCTGACACTCTTGGGTGTTTAGTTTAGTGTTAAATGAAGTCATAATGTACTGCCATTCTACTGTATTTATCCAACGAGATATTTATTAAATCTCTTTAGAGAAAAACAAAGTTCATGGAATGACGTGAGGAAATGACGACCAACTTTTCTTGTGAGCCGCTCCCGTTAGCACAGCGTTCAAATATAAAACTTTCCTGAGAAGCAGAGGATGTAGACAACAGGTGGATGTAGACACTTCTAAAAGACGTTACATTGGTTTCTGCATCCCTGTTTACCCAGACAACATGTTTGATATCTCTACATCAGCACTCCAGAGAAAGCACCCGTGGACAGAACGATCTGCTTACTTACGGGACGACAGGGACGGTGTGATGAACAGATTAGCTGTAAATCAGAAAGACAGACGGCCAGCGAGACAAAAATGAGACAGATAAGAAGAGAGGGAACGTGAGCTAAATAGTGAGCGCAGAGAAACACTTTCTCTGACATAACAGTGACAATAATTGGAAGATGGGACAAAAGAGAGACAGAAAGATTAAGAAGTGACAGTCTTTGACTCGTTTTGAGGGGACGAAGCTTTGCAGTGTATCACTTCAAACATTAATCAAGAACCGTTTTCACACAACACAACAATGAACCCGTCAAAAACCAGCCGAATTCCCTGCAGTGCAACAGATAAGAGAAAGATCCCTTCCCAGCACTGCGCTGAGGATTTGTTGCCGGTTTCATTGTGAAGTGTTCACAAAAATAGTCTGCAGGCCAGCCGAGACGCATCTTCATCGTGAAGCCAGATAAATCGTTCGATCTGATGCACTTTCCAGCGAATGCTGCAGCGTCACGACATTTTCATCTTCATAATTCCCAGCAAGAAATAAAATTTGCTGTATCAACGTTACATTCTGTTTCCATCTGTTATCTTTGTTTAGTGATGTTGTGAAATAAAGGTGGTCGTCTATCAGGGGTTTTCTGAGGAAATGACTCAACGACGCTGTTAAATCTTTAATAAGCTTTACTGTAATGCCTGAATAAATGGACCAGCCTCCTCCCCAGTCTTTAAATGTCATCCGCACCCTGAGCTTATAATTAATAGCTTGCGTTAAACCTCGGATGTGCCATTCGACAAGCACATAGATGTCAGAACTCATGTTTCCAGATAAATGTTGATGTCCACATGCATCCTCGCCGACCTTGATGACGCTTCACATGGGTCAATCAAATCCTTTTCTTTAATTATCATGCTTTCTGTTCCTAGCAATCAGACAAGGACAGGTTATCTAACTGAATCAAACGTCTGAATCTGTGAGAAACTTCCATTCAGATGGCCCACTACATTGTTATGAAATAAATGAACGAGCGCGTGGAGGTTTTAATAATTTGGTAGCATCAGATTAGTGGCAGATGGGGCATTTCAAGAGTGTGGAAGCACAGATGTCTGTTAACAATGACAAAATATGCTCAGATCTTTTTTTTTGTGTTTTGGTGTCTGCAAAATTGTTCCCAAAAGCTGCTTCTAAAACCACAACCTAACAGTGAAATTACTTAATGAAACCAATTTGGCCAAGAGTGCGGTATTTACTGATGAATGGACAGAATACTAATGATGCTAAACATAATGATACAACAGAATTTAAATGACTGAATCTGTGGCTTTAACACTGTGTGTGTGTGTGTAAGATTATAACGATGGTGCTTTTCATTTAAATGGCTGTAAGTTATGCACATAACTCTTTTAATAAATGCTGACTGGCTGAATTGTCTCTCCATCCAAGAACTTGGCCAATCATCTTACGGAGAAGACGGGTTTCGATGTCTTATGTGTAAGGCACATACAAAGTTCTTTCTAATGTAAATATCACTTATGATGCTCTGTGTTTGAAATAGCATACTACTATACTCTTATTCCATACCCTCACTAGATCTGCAACATGTTTTAGTATGCATAGTATGTATACCGGGCAAAGAGTGTAACTTTTCTTTACTCTCGGATGACCTTTGTCAAATTGTACAGTATACAGTAGAGTACAGTACAGTGTGCTGACACTCTCTGCATCCTGCGTACCATGTATGATCAGCCCAGCCAAACATGCCAAATGATTGATAGGATGAAAACACCTCAGAGCTTTCTGATTGGATGAATCAGTCCACATGATCATGTTAGTGCTTTACAGCAGTCACAGAGACGAGAGGGATATGACAGGGCGCTTTTTACTGATATCTGTCAGCTAACATGGAGATTTTCTACCTCCCATTTGATTAGACAAAAAAACACCAAGTGTTTTCAAGTCCCACTAAAATCTCTGCTGTCATGGCTTTGCTGTAGCACTCTTGTGTGAATCTCAGCTCATAAAAACACTCTAGATGTAGAGATTCAGCAGCTCTCTGAATGCTTGTACACTTTCATTCTTTAGAGGCAGACCTCTGTGTGTGCCGTTCTGTGTTATATAGCTGCACTATCCTGCAATTCAGAACCTTAAGAGTGGAGCAAAGTGGGTTTGGTCCTGATTAGGGTGTGACCCTCTTAAGTTTGTTTCAACCACCCTGAGGTAGCTGTGTGCATTCTGAGGAAAAACACAGAAGTGTGTGTGTACAAATCATTTCCCAGACTCTCTTCATTACTCTGTACAGGGTCAGTGAATTTTCCTCTCAAATGAGCCTGCTGGAGTTGAGCAGAGATGTTGACTTTAATCTGGTTTACTCGTTGCATTCAAAACAGAGAGAACTGACTGATGAAAGATTCATGTGTTTTGGTGGAGTGATGAGGCCTGGAAACATACAGACAAACCTCCAAAGAGTTCCTTCCATCTCTCTTTATCTCTAGCTTCTGCTTTTACTCTGTTAACCCTTTGAGCTCAGCCGCTTTTTAAATACAAGAGCATTTAAACTTGAGAATGACATTGTTGCTCTTTGGTTTATAGACATACAGAAATCTTGTTTTTTTCTGAATTTAGACACTTGGGAATTTGAAAACTAAAAGGTTAAAATGATCAAAGTTGTTCAGAAAATGAGTTTTAGATATTTTAAAAGTTACAAGCCAAACTATTCGCACAAATAATTATGATTTTATAAAAAGGCCACTGCAGGAAGCCTTTTGATTTTGCATGTTATTTCCTATATTTCTTATATTTGCTGTATTATTTGAACATGTTGACACCTGGGGCCTCACAGGACCATAATCTGGTTTTGGTTACACCAAGCAGCACAGAGCCATAGACACCTGAGGGCAATATTACAGAACTTCCCTATCTTAAGTCAAGTTTGAGTTCCATGTTCCAAATGAGGTACTAACTGAAATTAGTATTGGTTACCAAGCAGATAAGATAGAATTTTAGATTGTTTACAGATATTGCAGATAGGCTGTTTCTATAATAAGACCTCAGGAGAGCTTCGGACCTTCTGTGAGTATATAGTGCTGCATTCCAGAATACTAGTTATGTAGTTATTTCTGTAAGTTATATTTCATCTTAACCTTGTGTTTTTAAGTATGAAGGCATTTAGACATGTTAGGGTTAAAGAAGGATCTTTTTAGCCGGTGGTCAGGATAGAGCAGCTAAGGTGAGGGCCAAGATTTTTTTGACTTGTGGTCTACCTGCTAACAACAAGTTTAAAAATAGAAAAATTGTCAGGCCCACCCATTTAAAGGCACAGTGGCAGATCTAGCCATAGCACTCAGCTTGCAGTCATGCACTGATCTAGTGTCATCTGCATCTGTTTTATGTGATTGTGACCACATGATTGGTTCTTGGTTTAGTTACTTGGAATAGGGTTTGTTTTACACCCGGTTTTTCATAATTTAGAATATTATGTTTATAAAAATGTATTGTACCTTCAAAAAGTGTTCAAAAACTTTAAAAAAGAAATTATGTAAAATACATCACAAATTTGAAGATCATTGTGTATAAACTAAATGATATAGACTGCAATGTGATCTGTTTGTGTGATATGTATAGTATAGTATAGTGGGAGATTATCTGGCTGTGAGTAGCAGTTTTATAGATGTGGGGCAGTTGTGTTACTCTGGGCCTGCTGTGTGAGGATGAAGAGGTCCGTTTTGCCCTCACTGTCCTAAAGCTAATTTTCCTGACAAAGGCATGGAGCTCTTGGAGGCTGCTGAACCTGGTTTATCACCTGCTATGGCATCTTACTTCTCACCACAGGGTCTGTTAAGGGTTCCAGGGGTGAGGCGAGATCGTGCAAGCACTTCATGTGTGTTTGAAGGAGAATTTGATCAAAGGCAGGAAATTGCTGAAGCTGTTCTTATGGTCGCCGCAGCGGGTGAGATGTCATTAGCAGGTTCTGTCTTTCTCTGAGCCAGAGGAGGTTTTAGAAATGGACAGGATGAAGGGCCAGAGGATGAAGAGGAGGATAGCTGTGGAAAAAGTGAGGGGCTTGGAGGTGTGTGGAGGATACAGCGTGTTTGAATAAAGCAACAGTTTTAACATGGTCAGAGTCTCAGGGCCGGTCACGGTCATATTTTAAATCTGCACTGAATATTTCATGCTATGTATTTCCATTTGACCTTCTGGTGAACATGTGACCCCCCTTGCCTTGACATTCAGAAATTCGAATTTTTTTTTTTAAAATATCTGTATTATTTTGTCCAATTACATGTGCCTCCCTGTTTTTTTAAATGTGTGTGTCAGCACATTCAGTTTATTCAGGTTTCTGTGTAATTACAAGCATCAATCATTTGTGAGGATATCACTCATGGCGTGAATTTATGGAGCTGCGCTCTTTACTTTTACTTTCCCAAAGTGTATCAAAATGCACAGTGAAAACAAACACAGAACTTATGTCTGCGATTAAATATTCTAATAAACTACATGTTTTGAAAGTACTGTAAGTTTACACGCATAAAGATGTTTTCCACTTACCTGCTGCCATCAGCTGGTGTTTGCATTATAATTTCTGTGATGTATGTTTCTATATTTTACTTGTTGAGCGCTGGTGATGACAGAATTTGGTGATCATTTTGGCAAGCCCACAAGAAATGAGATAAGAGTTTGTAATGTACATAAAGCAATGTTTTTGTTTTCTTTAATTTAAAGGTGAAGACCACCCCCAGCAGCTAAACACAGAATCCATTTCTGTGCGTGAAGCTGAAAGCTTTTCATCGCATGAGGGCACAGTAGTCAAAATCATCTATTTTCTGTTCACCTCCAGGCGCTTGAAGAGAAGAGGTGAGGTGAAAGCCCAGCTCATAGCAGGAGCAAGACAGGACACTTTCTTCAGAGAGAAAGAATAAGGTAAAAGGTATCAGAAGTGAGTTTCTGTCTAAATTGTGTTAAGTGTTCTGTGGTCTTGGAGATGAGGGGCGTTAGCAATCATTTCTCCCCGGCACGTCAACGTCTGTTACATTTCATGCTGCTCTTTGCTTTGTACATATGTTCATCATATCACACCTGACTATGAGGGGAAACTGATTTTTTAAAAGAATGAAAAATCTGCCACTTCTTGGCACAAAAATCCATAATGTTCCACAATTAACTCAAACAGAGATTTTGTTCTGAAAGTAAGAAAGAAAAAAGTAAAAAGGCCAACAGAACTAAACCTTCCCTCAGAAATGGTCCACAAAGGTTGCGACCGTGTGCATCTCAGTTAAGGCCACGATTTGAGTTTCTTACCTTGACCATTCAACATAACTGAAATTGAACATGTGTGGTGATGCAGAGGTAATACAGGGTAACTGCAGAGTGTGTGAGGAGCACAGGGGAAATTGAAAGCCAGCATCCACACACTAGTCCCGTCTTCTGAAATGACTTATTGAACTAGAGTCTCTGATGTTCTGGTCACTCATTAACTAAAGCTGTATTGGTATGAAAGTACAAACCATGAGTAATTGTCGTTCTGCTTGGCTCCCCACACCAACAAACAAGAGAGAAGACAATCTCAAGTCTTGGACTCACTCTGGTCCTGGACTCTGGTCCTGGACTCTGGTCCTGGACTCTGGTCCTGGACTCTGGTCCTGGACTCTGGTCCTGGGCTCTGGTCCTGGGCTCTGGTCCTGGGCTCTGGTCCTGGGCTCTGGTCCTGGGCTCTGGTCCTGGGCTCTGGTCCTGGACTCTGGTCCTGGACTCTGGTCCTGGACTCTGGTCCTGGACTGTAACTATAAAAATGAGAAAGTAATTGAGTGACGAGCTAAGCTAGAGAAACCAATTTGATAAGTATGATCTTATATTTGGGCAGCTCATAGCTGAGGCCTGGTAAATGAATGGATGGGTGGATGAATGGATGAATGAGTGGATGTATTATGCATGCATAGATTAATGGATGGATGATTAGATGTATCATACATTGACAGATAGATCATCAGTCTGTATTTAGCAATGAGCTGTATTTCTGTTTTATGTGTTTTTTTGGGGGAAGAATGACTGTTCCAAAACCTAGTGAGCTTCCTTCCTATATTGCATAGGCAGGTGCCTACTAAGGCACCCTAACTGAATTGGACCCTCATGAATGACCATGGTGTAAACATGCAATGCTGTCTGTAAATTTAGCCTAAAGAAGATGTATTAGAAGGAAGCATATAATGCAACTTGTGTTTAGTGTCTTTGTGTGCCCTTAACATGCTGCTTGTATACATAGGCACCTAATAGACTTTGGAAACAGAGCCATTGTCTTTTTATAGTTTATCCTTTTCTAAGTACTGAGCTAACAGAGAACATTTTTAAAAGTTCTCTCAAAGTTATCCAAAGATGTTCTTGCAGTAACATTAGTAGAATGTTTTTAACATTATCTATCCTACATATGTTTGTGTTACTTAATGAAAATATTATTAAGGAAACATTCTTACAATCACAAACTGTCAACTGCCTGGAATCATGAGGGGAGATTGTAGCTTTTTACAGTGTTTAGTTGCCAGATTTTAGTATGCAAGTTGTCTAAGAAGTGATTCTCAACTGGTTTGGCTTCAGGACCCAGATTTTACATTGAACATCATTTAGCAACCCATATTATATTGTAACTGCTGAAACAAAAATGACTATATGCGTAAATAACTTCTGCAGGGGCTGCTATTGGCTCTCTTCGTTTCTTATTTAGCAGAAGAAACATGGTAAATTTTGTTAAAAACTGGCATGTAATTCCTTTCTGATGTGTGAAAACAAGCTGATCTCTGTACAGAAAAGTGGCCTTGCTGTCTGTGTGTGTGTGTGTGTGTGTGTGTGTTGTGCTAACATGATCTCATTACTGTTCATATATGTGTGGACAGACGCTGAATGTACAGCATATACACTATATTGCCAAAAGTGTTCGCTCACTCATCCAAATAATTGAATTCAGGTGTTCCAATCACTTCCATGGCCACAGGTGTATAAAATGAAGCACTAGGCATGCAGACTGCTTCTACAAACATTTGTGAAAGAATGGGCCGCTCTCAGGAGCCCAGTGAAATCCAGTGTGGTACTGTGATAGGATGCCACCTGTGCAACAAGTCCAGTCTGGGCTGGGCTTGGCCCCTTAGTTCCAGTGAAAGGAACTCTAAATGCTTCAGCATGCCAAGATATTTTGGACAATTCCATGCTCCCAACTTTGTGGGAACGGTTTTGGGATGGGCCCCTCCTGTTCCAACATGACTGTGCACCAGTGCACAAAGCAAGGTCAATAAAGACATGGATGAATGAGTTTGGTGTGGAAGAACTTGACTGGCCTGCACAGAGTCCTGACCTCAACCCAACAGAACACCTTTGGGATAAATTAGAGTGAAGACGACGGGCCAGATCTTCTCATCCAACATCAGTGTCTGACCTCACAAATGCTCTTCTGGAAGAATGGTCAAAAATTCCCATAAACACACTCCTAAACCTTGTGGAAAGCCTTCCCAGAAGAGTTGAAGCTGTTATAGCTGCAAAGGGTGGGTCTATGTCATATTAAACCCTATAGATTCACAATGGGATGTCACTTAAGTTCATATGTCTAAAGGCAGATGAGCGAATACTAGATAGTGTATCAAATAACTGTATTACAGCATCTTAATGAAAGGCTTTTGTGTGTGTGTAAATGTAGATGAAACAGGGTTTATAGAATATTATATTTATAAAATTCAGATGTTCATTTTATTGTATTTATAGCAAACGTGAAAATATGATTTACACCATCACATTTACTAAATGTAGTTAACACATTTATCTATTTTAAAATGATAATTGTGTGATTACAGTTTTCTGTGTGATTACTGATTAAAGCTGATTTGAACAGTTGTGCACACACACACACACACACACACACACACACTTAAATCAGTAAATAAGTGTTCCATGTCGTTTCATACTTGTTGAGCTTTGATGATAATTAAATTCAGCTAAACAAAGTGAAAATTGCTTGTCTTTCATTAGTTTCATTTGGATTTTATTTCTAAATTAATTTGCCTTTAAAAACATCTAACTCTACATCCATCATTTTCTGGTAAACAAGAGTCTCGCTGTGGTATTATGGTTTAATACTGGAGTATTAAACTCGGTCACTTGTGATTTGAACCTTGCAAAAGTTTCCAGCAATTTCAAAACAACCTTCACAGAAGTTGTAAAGTTACAGGCATAAAATATAATCGCTTTAAAACAGTACATGAATAAAACGCTTTACGTTTAAGATGTTGTCAGTACTCTGATTTTACACAGTGTCTGTGTGTGTATGAATTGCAGTGACGGTCAATAAGCTCATTCTGATTGTGTGTTAATTAGTGTAATTATACAGCAGCAAACACTAGAAATATTACATAAACAAAACATGGAGAGAATAGAGAAGCGACGGAAGACAGAGAGAGAGAGAGAGAGAGAGAGAGACAAAGAGAGAGAGAGACAGACAGACAGACAGACAGAGACAGAGAGAGAGAGAGACAGAGAGGGACTTAGACTGAGAGACTGAGAGACTGAGAGACTGAGAGACTGAGACTGAGACTGAGACTGAGACTGAGACTGAGACTGAGACTGAGACTGAGACTGAGAGACTGAGAGACTGAGAGACTGAGAGACTGAGAGACTGAGAGAGAGAGAGACTGAGAGACTGAGAGACTGAGAGAGAGAGAGACTGAGACTGAGACTGAGAGAGATACTGGGGCACCATATGCTTGAAGGAACATCTGGTCGCCTGCAGGGCATCAGAGAGTGATAGAGCCGCGTTACCACGAAAGCAAAATGTATTATTACGATTGAATAAATAAAGATTGAAGTCATTTAAAATCATCTGATGAGCTATAAGGTTTTGGAGACTGGCGCGCACATCTGTCCCCAGACCAGTAGGTGGCGGAAACCTGATTAAGTAATTGTGGATAAAAGAGAAGAAGCATTTGAGATGTGACATGGAAGAGAAATACTGAATGGACATTTCACTGATTTTAGGATGTTGTATTTATGTGATCATGTGATTCAAGCTTTCACTACAGAAGAAGCTGTACATCCACTTTCTAGCTGTTGTCTTTGCGTTCACATAATTACAAACAGTCTTTACTCTGTTAACTTCTATTACTCAGATAATGGTGCCACAGGGTTACCTGCATCACATAATGAGGTAAGAGATATCAAATGTCTAATCTAGTAGCATTTGTTTTAAAGAATTTTTTAGACAAAATAAGTTTTTAATGAGAAAACCCAAGATTTAGCGTACTGTTCAAATGAGCAGTTTATAGAGTTATCAGATGATAATGTGTATAATGATAATGGAACATGTGTGTGACTTCGACACAAGCTGCTTAAAAGTTGTTATGAAATGGCAACAACACTCCAGCCATCTTTGTTTGAAGACACTGCTTGTTTGTTTGTCAATTGATATATTTGTTTGTGTGATCTAGATGTCCAATTAATATTTGGGGTCAGTGTATGATACCCAATGGCTAAAAAAATGAACATTTGACATTGATTTTCCGTTTGCATTTGCCTGACGTGCTTTGTTCCGTTTCTGGAGTTTGTACCTTTTTTAAACCTGTAGATCAGCTTCCCCTTCCAAAACCTCCACAACACATTGCAGTGAGTTTTCAGAGGGGAGCATATTTTATCGAGTAGCGCGGTTAGCGGAGAGTAATTTATCCTCTGGTGGTTTGGGCCTGATAAACAGAATGTACAGTAAGCGCAGTGGATTGTGCCGCTCTCACACATGCGGTGAGACACAGCTGAGCTCTGTTTCCTTACGATAAAACACGAGAAAGAACGCAACAAAACAACAAACAATGAATTCAGTCTCGCCAGATAACGGAATAGTGCCATTGCTGTTGGAAAGTCAAGACCTGTGAGGACTGAGAGATGCTTATGGTCAAGTGTGTGTTGTG